>JALLOX010000150.1:0-14815 GCA_036939695.1 Thalassiosira ordinaria | reverse complement strand
ATTGACTGGCTTCTTGCAATATTCGCATCGATTCATGTTGGAAATATCGGTTATTGTTGCCAGCAGCGGTATCGAGTTCAGCAAGGCATGTGTTCTTGCCAGCAATGATATCGAGTTCAGTGAAGCAATTATTGTTGATTTTGTGTGGACAGGAGAGAATGATGGCCTTGGAGGGTGCAGATCACGCAATATTGTGGCCGATCATTCGATTTTGGTTCATTTATGTGATATCGGTATCATCTACTTTTATCGAGTACCTTTTCTATGTATGCTATAATCTCTTTTTTTAGCCAATATTGACTTATTTTTTTTATGTGTACAAACCAAACTCTATCGAAATGTCAAAATAAAAAAAATAAGGTGATATAACCTTATTTTATTGTGTTATTGACTTGCACTAGGTACTGTAGAGAAGTTTAAAAGATAATATCATATTATAGGTAAAATTAATACCTAGAGCTGTTTCTGTGATGTGCCGCATGAGAAGTAATCATCCACCAACACACCCCACTCACAAAGATTTGTTGCTGCCCCACAGGTTGCCGCCATTCCCCTTCCCATAAGAAGGAACACCACGATGATTTAGGCAGAGCTCTTCTGGAATGTGCCGCAGTAGCAAACGACTCAAACCATTGGAAGTCTATATTGATATTGGGATACTCTTGATGCAAAAAGGATTCATTGAAACCCTACCAAATCTGTAGAGGCTGCACTCATATTTAAAAAAATATCTCTTTGATGATTGATCATGGTACTACAGATTACAAATCAATTGTTTTGTTTGCCGGGGGAGGGGGCGAATTTTTATAAGGGTTTTTTAAAATAATTTTGTCGTGTGTTGTGTAAAAAATCTTTGTTACTCAATTTGTAGAATAACCAGTTTCCTCTCCACTCGACCAATCATCTTCATCCTTCATCCTACATCTCAATTTGCAATTCGCAAATCAAAATCAGATCCCCCAGCTGACAATAGCAATCGATTCCGAAAACAACCATTCCGCTGTCATGCCATTTCAGCTCAATAGGGCTGGCCTTCAGTGTTACTCCTCCTCCTTCTCCTCCTCCTGCCCGTGGCCTAGGTGGCGGTGGACGAAGAGGGTGTAGTTTTAGAAGAGGAGGGCACGGCGATGGACCTGGTCAAGAAGGGCAAGGTTGTAGTTTGCCTTTGGTCAGCGGTGGCCGCAACAATCAGAATGTTGGAGATTCCTGGCTCCGCAATGCAACCATTACAATCCATGGCATAGATGATGATTCCTCTCCTCCCCAGAATCACCAGCCGAGAGCTAGTCTCAATGGTGCTCCTGCAGCATTGGTCTCCTCAAATACCAATGATGCCGATGATGATGCTGTTGACCAATGAACAAGGATAATTCCAAGAAGAACTCTGATTCAATCAGTGCCAGAACAGTGAAGGGCATTTTTGGGACTGTCATGAGTCAAAAACCAGCCATTTTAGAGAAGACAAGCCGGACCTTCTGCAAGAAATGACGGATGCCTTTGACGCATTGTTCAACACCCTGCCAGGGAAGAGAGCTGGGAAATACCACCATATCGAGAAGCTCATTGGTATTTGGGTGATTTTCAAACAGGTACCATCGGTGAAGTAGGCAGGGGGGGGCAACCCAATCTTCAAGCTTGGATACGTTCATCAATTGGACTTGCCAGGGAAATGGTACAACAGAAATCGGACAAATTCAAGGCATGGAGATCTGAACCCATGCCAGAAGGTGAAGGGGACCATCTATTCCTTGAGGATGGCGGCATTGCCTTGGATCCTGTGGAGCACCCCAAATGTCCAAACAACATCCCACGGGTACTTTGATGGCTGCAACCACGGGTACTTTGATGGCTGCCCTGGCAATGCCACGGCCGATGCTCAAAATGCCAGTCAAGTGAGCACATACATGGAAACTTGTGAAGCGGTTTGCAAGCACAAGCGCAAGGAGGGTCCGCAGCCATTTTATCCAACAACAGGTGTGCTGTTGGATGGGATACTGCCTGCCCCCAAACCCGTGAAGAAGTTTGCCAGGCGCCACTGCAGCCAAATCTATGCAGATCCCAGGAATGGAAGGGAGTGTCCAATTGGCTGTGTTTACAATGGGGTCACATTTGCAATCGGCAAATGTCCCATCCGCTTGTGCCCATGCAAAGTGGTCTTTCGATTGGACCAGTATCAGACGATTGTGACCGCATCTTTGTTGGGAGAAAAGAAACAATAGAACAACCAAGCTCAGTCTTGGGATTGGCTTGAGCAGAATCTCAACGGCAACCTCATGCAACAAAACACATCAACTTTGGTGTATCAACAGATGACAAGTAATGGCAACATGGATCAAGGCAGCTCGATTGTGAGCAATGTTGCAAATCAGGGCGCCTGGGCTCAATCCTTGAACATGGTTTGAA
Source organism: Thalassiosira ordinaria (assembly GCA_036939695.1). NCBI lineage: Eukaryota > Bacillariophyta > Thalassiosirophyceae > Thalassiosirales > Thalassiosiraceae > Thalassiosira > Thalassiosira ordinaria. The sequence goes on along the minus strand of JALLOX010000150.1, from coordinate 12,412 downwards.
ATCCTCCTGATCGTGAGACTCTTCTCAATCCTATGTACTAATTGAGTAATAGAGATTTTTTACACGTCGAAATTATTCTTCACAAACCCATGTAAAAATCTCACACACCCCCCGTAAAAAAAACAATTGATTTAAATTCTGTAGTACTAAATAGAGTCGATAATAAGTATCTAGGGAAGGCTTAATTTTGCACTTTTCATGCTTTTTACTAGGTTTTAGTAACAAAATCACACACAACCCTATGACAGAAATTCCATTATATATTATGGCACTAACTGGTGTCCATGATATGTATTGAAACATCTTTTTGCATGGAAACCGTATTTTTTCACTTTTACGTATTTTTTCAAAAATTTACTAATAAAATAACACATTACCCCACATAAACCAATGTTGCATGATATATGAAAGACCTCCAATGTTCCTGACACTTCTTGCGATCCCTCTTACCTTTTTATATGGGGTGGTGGGGCCTCACCAAGGTTCGATTTGGCCCATATTCTCGCCTCCTAGGGGGCGTTTTTGGCTGTTTCTGGCAAATTATGGCCCATCCATGATATATGGCACACTCCCAATGGATCACTAACCTTCATATACCTCCCAATGCGTATTTGAGATACTTCTGCACCGGGTTTTGGACACTTCTTGCATTCCCTGTCACATTTTATATGGGTTGGTAGGGCCTCACCAAGGTGCAATTTGGCCCAAATTCTCTTCTCCTAGGGGGCATTTTCCGCTAATTTTGGCAAACTATGGCCCATCCATGGTATATGGCCCACTCCCAATGGATTGCTAACCTTACTTTTACATTCCCTGTTACCTTTTTATATGGGGTGGTGGGGCCTCGCCAAGGTGCGATTTATTCTCTTCTCCTAGGGGCCGTTTTCCGCTGATTTTGACAATATATGGCCCATCCACGATGGATGATCACCTCAAATGTCTCACTACTCTTCATATACATCTTAAAGAGGGTTTGGGAGGGATACTTCTACTCTGCCTCTTACCTTTTTATATGGGGTGCTGGGGCATCACTATGGCGCAAATTCTCGTCTCCTAGGGGCCGTTTCGGGCAGTGGTGGGACCTTACCAAGGTTCGATTTGGCCCAGATTCTCTTCTCCTAGGGGTCGTTTTCCACTGATTTTGGCGATCCATGGCCCATCCATGACACATGTTGCTCATCCAATGTATCAAAGAACTTCATATACATCGTATCAAAAGTTCAGAACACTTCATCACTCAATGTCACCCTTTTGTGGTATGACTTGGGTCCTCACAATGCATCAACTTCGTCTAAAATTCTAATTTTCACATGTGAGATGTATGTGGGTTTTTCAGAGACTATGTCACATCCATGGTATATGTTGCACATCTAATGCATCAAAGACATTCACATACAATGTCACTGTTTTATGGTTTGACTTGAGGCCTTTCAGTACAACTACTTGGTCAATATATTAGTATTAACTTACCATCAAAGCACCCGCTGCTCATAGCAAGGCAATGCACCAATGACTCCCACCTCTGAAGTCACAACTCATGGTAGAAGAACAAAGTAACACCTCAAAGTATAAATGCTGCTATACAATTGTGTGATAGCAACGCTACATTGACGGTACTACTTCCCACTGCATCAGCACCGCCTCTGCAAAAGGATTGCTGCATCAAAGTTGTAGTACTGGATGTACTTTCTTTGTGACAATTGGATATGACTTCTCTTGCAATTAGTACAAAAATGGGGGAAACTTTATGGAAAAAACTTTGGTGGGGATATCTTGACAGCATCATCTACTTTTATCTGGGTCCTGGATCTATACTAACTGACCCACATGCTCACATATTGCATCACTTATCACAGGTTCTGCAAAGCAAGAGAGGTAACTGTAGATGCTTATAAGATGAATTAGAATGGATTAGCGAATTGAGTAGACGCCTACTGCTAGGCATAGTTCCCTATCTCAGATGAATTAGAACAAGGTCTCTAATAATCTGTGGAAGTCCCGCGGCTGCGGATTCTGTACATTGTCCGGCTGGCTGGGGTCTGAGTTGAAAGGCATTCATCTCCCCATGCGTGACTTGTGCAAAGTCTCGCCCGGTTCATCTTCAAATCCACTTTTAGTGGTCGTCGGTAGATGACTTGCCCAGCTTGTCTGAGAAAGTTGCTGAAAAATAAACAAGGGTGCTCTCTAAAACTAAAATTGATGTTTGATAGTTTTGTACTATTTATTCGAGCAAGCCCGTTTAGGGGGAGTACAACCACACCGTAGCAATGTTGGTGGTCTATTGTTTCAGCTTGTGTTGTTGTGTTCCTCATGTATTTACCTACCCCAAACAATACACAATTATGTCAAGTAAAATCTTGCTTTCAGCATAAACTATGATGTCCTATATTTACAAAATGGTTATAAGGTCTGTATTATCAAATAACTGCTGATGAGACATGTGCTCAACGAGCACGATTTGAAGATTGATCACATGTCTTGACGTCAGTGTAGAATATAATTCTTGGAGGACTAATCGGATTGTGAGAAAAGATTAGGATGGGTGATGATTCAATGTTGACATTGCGTGATATCTATAGGAGGGGTGAGTTCATGGATGATGGATGAGTAATGGCGATATGCACAGGATGAAAACCAGTCATTTGATTTAAATGTTGGAGTCCACATCATCCAATTCAGGATGAGTAGAAGATCCAACACAATCTGGCATTTCCCAACTGAGAAGAGAAATTGATTTTTAGAGTACACCTTAACCGGTCTGCTGCAAAAGTGCAGAGGTGACAGGTGATGGAAGATAGTTGTCCTCCCCGGCCGAAAAAAATGGGACCAGGCTCTTGGTGAGAATCGTCACCGTGATAAAGCCATCTCAGATAAAAAGGCATATCATATGCAACAAAGTGTGATGTGGTGTGATAGATAAAAAATGCTGCTTTGACAGTGGAGTGGTTTTATCTGCATTCATCATGTGGCCTTTGTTACAAAAAATCATTACAAAACAAAACAATACCAAGAGTTTCTTTGTTGTTCGAATGACCTTCTTGTGTCAGTTTTCGGTTTTCTTTGGCATTTCGTGAACAATATCTGGAGTGTCTACCCGGCATTAGAACAAAGTGCTCTGGCAGTTATCTGGTTACAAACTCTGTGGGGTGTGGCCTAAAAAACAAATGCCCTGTGCCACAGGGAGACGCCAGCTTGGCCCAACTGCCAAGTATTTGTCTTGGCTTGCCGAATAGAAATTAATCGACTTAAACCTTTCAGTTGGATGTTTTCGAAAAGTCTGTTACAGATTTGGGGGTGCTCCCTAGAGAGGAGGTGAATTGCCAGGTGATAATGTGGGCGGGTTACATGGTATGGACATGCATTGACCCTAAAACTACTTCAATAAAATAATGGCCGTGCTCCCTTTCCTCTCCCCCAATCCTACTCCATCGCCAACTGTAGTGGACTGCAAAGTCCACTGATAGTTTCCAGTCTACAATGTCTCTGACTAAGCCCTAATTCCTATCAAGTCTTCTTTGTTTCTCTCATCTATGGTTCCCACCATCCAACGGCTCTTTCGTACTACCTATTCATGCAACAAGTGTACCAAGATTGAACAATTCCTGTTTAATCCAAGCACTGGTTGAGTGTTCCAAAAATCCAGTGATATTCACATCATATCCTCTCCGCCAAGTGAGAGGAGTTATTGGGTTGCACAGGGTAGCATTTAACTTTTCTGCCCAGATGCTGACTTCCTCATTTTCAGATATGACAATGGCCAATGGTGTACAAGTTACAACAACAACATGCAGAGCTGGTAAAGAGACAACAAAATAAGCAAATCATACTACAAAGGTACTATCTGCATTCAAAGAGGAAAATGATGTGACCAAGAGTAACTCAAGCTCCTAGATCAAAATTTAGCAAGAATCATCTACCCATAGATTCAATGGTACCTCACAAGGATGCCATGGCAACTCTCCAACTTTCATTTCATGAATATTCATTATATTTCCTATTTCACAACATTATTCCCACGCACCCATTCATACTAGCAACCAACATCGCTGGGCAGCAGATCTTCTTCTACGGCGACGTGAGCACAAGGACGAACCCAACTGAATCAAAGGACACTCCCTAATATCAGAATGCATCATGGTAATTCTATCCAAAACCAAATCTGAATGCCAAATGAGGGAGGCCATCAGTAATATTACTGATCCGAGAGCAAAACTAGAAAATAGGGAGAAGAGGAAGGTGCAGCACTCTAGTCGGCTCGGCGGTTCGTTCTGAATTGAGTAATTGTAGCTCATGGCGCCCTGGGAGTTTCTACTAATCGATTGAGGAGAATATTGATCCATTGTTATACAAGGGGTTGATAAAAGTATCTGTGTTGCAGTTGTGCTTTGTATGCGTTGAGATGGAGTTGATTGAAGTGATGCTGTCTCCGAAGAAGCAGGGGTTAATAAGCGAAGGTGAATGATGACAACGCGGAGGGACGCAAATCGTGGAAGTGAAGATGAAGCTGGGAAGGTGAAAATCAAATCGCTGGACGAGTCGACGAGAGAGGAGAGAGGCGGGAGGATGGTTGTGTGGGAGTCTTCGTCGATCGTTGATAAAAAATTGTGAGAGCTTTTGATGAAGATATCATGCCCGCCTTCACAGAGAAAAGATGAATGCCGCCACCGAGGGGGGCATCGCATGCATTTGTATGGGAGGGCGTTGATCTCACCACCAGCAACAACAGCCAACACGTGCTTTCGGCAGGGTTTTCTGTTTTTTTTGTTTGTTGCCGTCCTGCCGGTCGGGTGACGACTGGGTGAATGACCCCTCCCAACGAATTCACGAATTCACGGCATGAAACGACATGACCTCGCATAAAGTAGAGTAGATACGACGGAACCAGTACTATTTCTGTCATCTCGGACCTATTCGATGTCATCCTGTGATGACCACACAAATCTTGCCATGACTTCCAGTTCTTTCTTGTTCTCATGTAGTCCCCCGTGACCCATAGGCATGGCTTCTGATCGAGAGAATGACTGCTATTGTCATTTGACCCGTTATTTGCCTCTTTGGGGTCCTGTGGCGGACCTTTGCTATGTCTCCTGCAAGTCATCGTCATATTAGACGAACATCTGGTCATGCAGATGTCAATCCTAAAAATGGCGACAATTTTAACCATTTCTGTAGAAGTTTAGGTATATTACTCGCTGAATATTGATATGACATTTTCGTGAAAGATATATGACTCCTTATGACTTGGGGTATGTCTGATTTTGGTAAAAACATGTAAAAATAGAGGTATTTATTTTGGGGGTGACAACATCTGACATCCATTTCAATACAAGACAATAATAAAATGGATACCATTTCCATCACACCCATCAAACAATCAGTCATAATCCAAATACCCCAGTGTTGTTTCTCCTTTTTGTCAGATCGTGAAGTCAGGCACGCAAAGCAACTCGCTCCATCTCAACTCCGATCACATCTTGTTCTTTTCGATAATAATATGATAATATCGAGACCATGACCATCACCAACTTTCCCACTTTTCTATTGTATTTCCTCACATTCTTCATTACAATTCTCACATCACCCACATCATCCATAATAGAATACAATCATCATTCATACTAGAATATCATCCATGGCGCCTTTTCAAGAAGACAGCATTGATAATCATGTGCCTATTGCAGGTTCATATGAGTTGTGTACCCAACAAAAGGATCCAGCGGTGGACTCTCATCCAATGACTGCAGAAATTTCTACTGATGAGAAGTCAAAAGAAAAGCAGCGGCCTAGCGCAACTCCTGGCTCAACGCAAAGCAGAACTGGGGCTGGGGCCAACGAGGAACATTTTCAACCCAAGAGCATCTTACGCAGAAGCAGTATTGACAACAGTGATACCAATGCTGAAGGAAGTAATTCTCTGATCGTAATGCCATCCCACTGGCCATTCAAACAGCGTTCAATCCAATTTCCACCCGACTCCTCCATCGTCACCCACGTTCACACGCGTCCACGCACACATATCCTTGATGTTCCAACTCTCTACTACAGCACTAGAGAAATCAGACGTTTCAAGAGTGAATATCGGCAGGTGCAACGAACGCAGGCTTTGGCAAAAGAAAGGATGGAACGGCATAAGGCTCTCCAGCAGGGAGATCTGGTAGGTATTTCTAGTAATGTAGATGAAGAGAGCAGGCATAGCAGTAGGTCAGTGCAGAAGCAGCAGCATGATAATACCTTTTGGAGAAGCAAGGTACCAAGACGGTGGCACGTATCATCTCGGTCCACCAGTTCTAGTTGTGAAAGCAGCAATACTAGACATTCTGCTGCTAGGAGTGTGACGCAGAGTGATGCAACTCAAGCAGAATTGGATCCGTTGAATGATGGTAGCAATGTAGATTTGTCTTCTTCCATATATGACGACTCTGATTCGGATGATGGCGATAGTGAATGTGATACTCGTGAAAACAAAGTTAGCAGCAAATCAACTCCTGCAAAACATACGCCTCACAGCGGTGGTGGGATCTTTTCCTCGGTATTTGATGTGGCAAGTGAGGCAGTGTCAATTTTAAATGGGCCATCATCTCGATTTCATCATTACCAACAGCATTACAATGGTGCAGTATGCAAGACGACTTTGGCAGCCAAATCTCATGAGAATAAACAGTGCCTTGTGGATACTTTGTATCTTTTTTGATTGTTGAAAAGTGCATAAAGAACTACATAAGAGTGTAAAATTCTTTGTTTGACTATTATTATTGGATAAATATTTAGGTTTTGTTTAATCTTTGATGTGGAAAGAGAGCCAATATCAAATAAATCCTCATCTTGATTTCATAGTACTGTGCAGTGTAAACGACCGCACCTTTACCTAGCTACACACAGTACATATATCTCTTTGATGTCAGGAAAAGTAGTTTGAAAAGAACTGCATCGGAGAGTAAATTTCGGTTGAGAGCATGGAAATAATTCAACAATATATTTTTCATCCCCAGAACAAAAAAATGTGCCAATAATATATTTCAATAGCTATGCAGCCGCACGCAGGAAGTGTTTGAGATAGATGCATATGGGATAAATGTAGCACTTCTGTATAAACAGAGTTTTGTGACATTTGTTGTTTTGACATTGTATGTGATTGCTTTGCAAAAGTTCCAATGGTACCCTTTTAGGACCAGTTGAGATAACCGGCTTGCTCGAGACAGTTCTTGCTAGGTTTTAATCTGTTGTCGCCATGATATCGTTTGCAGGCTACATGCGCCCTATCATGTATGACAGGCAGACTTTAGGCCAGTCTGGAGAAGATATTGTATCTTGCTGAAAAGCAACTTTGTATAGTTCCGAACCTCAAAAAGTTATTTATCACAAGTGAGACTGTGACGAGAGGGATATTTGAGTACCAACTTGACAGCAAAGAGTCAATTTCCAATGATTAAGATGTCTAATTCATTTTTCCAACAATTATCTTTGCATTGGGTCGACCTTGGTCACAGCTGGCTTTGTTTCTTGACCTTGCTACTTGACCTTACCACTTCTTGGCGTTACCACTTGGCCTTGCTTCAGTACTTGTGCTCTTAGTACTGAGCCTTTCTGTTTGGCTGTTCCACATGCTGTGTCTAGTGCCACTTGATCTTGCTACAATATTTGGCCTGAATGGCATGCTAGTTGGCTCTGGATATGAGTACTGGGTATTGCTCGTGTATTGTATCTATCTAATGCTCTCAAGGTTTATCACATAATTTTTCATTGGTCAGTCACCTCATTTGGCTTAAAAGTGGTAATTAACACGATCGGTTTGTGCCTAATATTAACTAGAGAACTAATAATTATGAACTATGCAACAGTTGTCAAATACTCGACCCCTGTTCCTTGAATCAAAAGCATATTGTCCACATCACTAAACATAGTATCCACGTATTCCATAAATTCACTTGACTTTGACACCTTGTGTGGCAGTGGTAAATGGGTTACTACCAAACTAGCCGACGCACTATTCTTCCGTATGATATTGTTAAACTTGTGTGCTGTTTCTTGGAGTAAGAACTGCTGCGATGAATCCATGATGCTGCTTTCTGCAAATTCAACATATTTTCGCAAATCAGGAGTTGTTACTTCTTTTGTAGGCGAATTGAAGTCGTCTGACCTGGCAACACCCAGGCATGCTTTATCGCCCAATGGCATGAATGATGGAAAGACTTGGGCTCCTGATACTGATGATGCAGCAGACATTGTATCGTCTTTGAGGGCTCGAAACTTTTCTCCTATTGTCAGTGTAGGAGCACCGCCTGGACAAACATCGGACGTATGCGATCTGAAGTCATCTGCCAACTCAGTATTTTCCATCTCAACAATGTGAACTGTGGCATTGATGCGTATTTGTTGCAAGAATTCAACCACAGCTAATTCCACATCATGATGGTTATCCTCAGAGGTGGTGGTCACTGCAAAGACTTGCAGGTTGGCATTGCGTCGCCAGATTTTGTTGCGAGAGATAATATAGCTTAGAAGGAGGCAGAGTCCTCCATCATCCACAACCCAGTAAATATCGATGGTAGAACCAATGGGCATGATGTCACCATTTTGTGGGAACCTCTTCCCCTTTAGTATACATACAGCTCTTTGCATGTTCCCAAGACCTTTCAGGGTATTGACAAATTCATTTGCACTGCAAGCATGAAGATTCTCATTCTCAGTATAAAGGCTGGTTTCATTGGTTAATAAATCCTCCTCAGTGTTTTGGTGTTTTATCCGTCTCCTCCAATCAGACATCCAGCTCATTAAGACTGTATTTGGACTCACTGGGCCAAGCCCTGAATGCATTACTGCTGACCACACAGCTTCTTCGTAGTTAGAGAGTGTTAAGATAACCTCACAGAATCCCTATCAGTCAAGTCAGCAAGGAAAATGAAAAGATACTGTTTTGAGATACGTAGAGTCAAAACAATTGCTGAGTCAATCTAAGCAGATATACCTACCTGCAGCCTTTCCTTTTCCATACACTTCTTGAGAATCTCACTACAATGCTGAGATATCTCAAAACTGCCCTTCCTCAAATACGACCCATGCTTGATTGACACCACTATATTCAAACCCCTCCCTCCTCGGAACTGCGCCGCCAACGCCAGCATCTCAGGTGATAGCGGCACCCCCTCCTCGTCCGTGTCCACAAATGTCAGTAGCTGTGGCCTCCAGTTCTTGGCATGGAAGTTTTCTGTTCCCGTCACCCGCGCCAGAATGGCAGTGGTTATTTTGTACTTTACAGAGTCGAATACATCTCCCCAGTTTGCACCAGAGGAAGTCTTACTTTTGGTGTGGCCTAGCTTGCGGGAGGTTTGTTGGGCAGAGATATCAATGTATTTGAAGATGGCGAAGAGGAGGAGGATTGCGAGGAGGGCCATTAGCCAGGAGATGAGGAAGGATAAAACAAAGCACCATATGAAGCCGATGAGTGCTGTTTTCCGAGAAAAGTATCTGAATCTGTCATGTCACATAAATGCATGATGAATGATGAGCATGAGATGTGCCAAACTATTACAACAGAGCAAGGGAAAAACTTACTGAGGACGAAAGCCTGGGCTGTCCACCCAAGCCAACAAGAAGCAGCACAAATTAATACCCCCATACATCATCAAGTAAAACATGGTCAATATCGGTGTGATGTGATCGATATTTCCCAGCAGCGTCCCCAGCGATGCAATCGCCCACGTGAACCAAACCGCTCGCTTTGAATTCTCGTACTCAATGTCCGCAGACTTTTCCGACGCGAGTGACACGTTCCCATCACCCTTGTCTATACTCGTAGACTCTCCCAGTCCTGCCAAGCCGAGCAACGAACCATCATTCGCAGGCAACGGATCGCCCTTTCTCCTCTTCTTCCTCGTGAGAAATTTTAGGAAGGGTATAGCGTCATCCGCGGCAATGGCCCCGAGCAGCTGAGGTGCACCCGCCATGCACTGCAATGCCGCGCCGATGCAAGATGTTACCATTCCAATCTTGGCCACGATCCGGCTGGGAAATGCAACCGTTGTCAATACCAGCTTATTATAGATGAGTATCTCGTTGCTGACCACACTACCCAACAGCCATACCTGACAGATGTAGAGGACGGTCGTAACCGCAATGGCACCAATGGTACCAATGGGAAGAGACTTGTTCGGTGTCGCTAACTTGGAACTACGATTTGTCCCTGCCATAATCCCAGTAGTAGCAGGATAAAATATTGCAACCAATCCCCAGAACGTGGGAGTCACGCCAGTCTTCGGATCCGGCCGGTAGTTAGGATAAAGGTTGTCATTAAACTCCCTATCCTCATCGGTAAGGCTGCCATCGTAAACACCAAATGCAAACAATACCGTCCCAAGAATGATGGAAAAGATGGACAGACCCACCGTGGCCAGGAAGAAGTTGGCCGCGCTCGTAACATACTTGCTACCCACGCTCACAATCCTCGCAATGATGAACATGAGCAATAAGCTCCACACCTGACTTGGACAGGAATCAATGAGGGATAATAGCAACCCCATGTTCGTGTTCTGATACGCATGTTTCTTTCGGTGGATCATCGTCTCGACTGCACCCATGACATGCATGCTTGCCCCTAACGTCGTACCCAGGTAGAATAACAACCCCAACGCACCACCAATCTCCACACCCAACGTTCGACTGATAATATAATAAGGACCACCCGCCTGTATCGTCCCATTTGACGCAATAGCACTCAATGACAAGGAGGTGATGAACGTAGAGAAGACACAGCATAAAATAATGAGGGTGGCATAAATCGTCCCCGCCTGTCCAGTGATAGTTGGCAACCTCAAAAAGAAGATGACACCGACAATCTGCGCAAGACAGGGCAAAAACACTCCCGACCAAGTATCCAACTTTTCCTCATTCGATTCTTTCGGCTTTTTAGATTTGCGCGAGGATGATTTTCCTGAACGTGATCTAGTTTTGGAGGAGGAAAAGTTGGACCGTCGACGGCCGGAATGAGCAGACTTGTCCATCATGGAATTGGAAGTGACGGAGCCCAAGTCGGCAGTGAGAGAGACGGAGTCGCTGGTGGCGGAGGATTTGATTCTTTGGAGTGTGGGGATTGAGGAGGAGCCCCTGCCGCCAGTGGCAATTTCAGTATCGACATATGTGTAGGATGCATTGCTGGCTTGTACCCCGCTAGATGTGGAGTTTGGGCTAGCTGTCATTGGAGACGTTGGTCCTGCTCCATCAATGTTATTGTTATCATTCATCGATTCCTGGCTGCCAATCACGTCGTTTATCAAATTGTCCACTCTTTCCATAGTATTCCCCCGTCGATAGCTATTATCATTGTTATTTGACACTGCATCTGATGCCGTAGGGGACGCACCTTTCAGGGCCGTATTGGTATGTACGGAAGCGTTCGTTGCATCATCATCTACCAACGAGCTGTTGTTGAATAACGGTGCCGCCGTGTCCGTGAGCTGCCTACGGTGCTGTCTGTAAGGCAAGTTAATAGTCTTGGATTTGTTGTTTCCTTCGCCAATAGCTCTGATCGATGGCAGCTCAATGTGAGCTGCGTCGTCTGATTTACCTCTCTGAGGAGACGACCTCGACACCGACCGCATGTTGGACTGCAATGGTGTGGCCTCCAGATGCATGGCTGGTGCCTCCGGCTCCGGTGCCATCGGAGGCTTGTATCCCGACCCCGGCGAGGCCGACGCCACTGCTCCTAATCTAACCTTGGCAGGGGTAGCATATCTAATAGGAGACGTTGGCGATGATGGAGTAGCACCACCGTTGGAATTCGAGCGAAAGAAGGCGTGGGTGCCCATCGACCGTGAGCGTCGATGGGCGTTGGCGTTGCGTGAACTTCCTGGGGAGGATGCTCGGAACATTCGACGCCATCCTCCTCCTCCTCCCTTGCCGCCGCTTTTCGCGTCGTCGTTGTCGCTTTGTCTTTGGTAGTCGTCGTTCATGGTTGTTGACGACGTTTCGTCTCCCCTTGTGCCGCGCTGCCTACACAGTGCACTGGACTAGGTAATTCATCGTGTCATTGCCGTTATTTGCCATTGTAATGATGTTGGCAAACGTCGGTACACAGAAGTATACCCCCCCTGATTTCACTTTTACCCCGAGTAACGCAGTCAATTGCCGAAACTGCTGCACCCTTATCGTCTTAGGTTCACGCACAATTGTTAGCAATTCTAGAGGTCTAAGATTTTCCTAATATAAACCCCATACCCAGACTAGCCAAAATTATTGAACCCCTGGGGAGTATTAAACTGAGGAGAAATGATGTATGTAGACATGAGAACAGATGAGAATGTACCGGTGGTCGGTTGAATGAGCTAAACGGGGCTCAGCCGAAGCGGATAGAATCGTCAAAGACAGCTAAACGGTCAATCTTATACCTACGAGCTCGAAGGTTATATAAGCTAAATAG
>JALLOX010000149.1:0-18603 GCA_036939695.1 Thalassiosira ordinaria | reverse complement strand
CTCTTGCAAGCTCTTGAATTTTGGCCAACCTTCCTTTTGCAAATTCACCCCTACCCTTAGCTTCTAGTTCAGCCTTCAGCTCAGTCATATTTTTATCCTTGGTGTTGAAGATGCCAGTACCTCGATCATATTTCTGCTTCTCTCGCTCTGCTGCCGTCAAGTAGAATGGCCCATGCCTTCCACCAACTCAGATACTGCTTAAATATTGCCTCGTCTTGTCCAAACAAAAGTATAGGCAATTTTCCAGCTGGCATCCGTACACTAAGCAATCCTCCAAAAGGATGCAATTTGCCTCCTCTCTCGAGAAAAGACTCATGATCATCCACATGAAATTCAACGAAGTCCTCTCCATCACGAGAGAAATGATAGCCCTGGCCTGCTCCAATCTCACCATCAGCAATCATTTTCTTCACCTCATCCAACGGCAATTGGAGCCATCGATGCATACGGAATTCACGCTGAAAATACCGAGGTGTCCACTCATTGTCGCGGTATGCCAAAACCTCTGGCTTGTTATGTGAATCAACATAAAAATGCTTTTTCCGTGACTCATATTTGAAACCAAGGGCTGTCATCCAACGATAAACCGTGTTTAGGTCCAATGTTTGAGTCTGCTTTCCCGGAGAAGCTGTTCCACCGTGATCTCAATCTCCTCAATTGGTTGCTGCTCTTCATCCCACTCGCTGCTATTTGACAACTCCTCTCTCAATTCTTGCGTCCGCTTCTTTGCAGTCTGTGGTAGTACCTCCTCGTGAATATATGAATGTAGAAACTCACCAGATAGTTCATGAAGATGCTCCTTTGCATGAGCGAGGATGGCTTCTTTGGCATCTGGATTGCGTTCGAGGAAAGGTGGCAACCTCGACTTGCCTCCTTCTCTGATGAAGGCAGGGTTGGCAAAATGCTCATCCTGAATGCGGAATGTACGATGCCAATTCATCAGAGTTTTGGCTTCCTTGACATGCACAAACTGATCGCAACGGTTGATTTGCTTGATAGCTGCACCACAACATTGTTTCCAACTCATTTTTGGCATTTGCTCTAGAGCAATACCGAGAGCAATTGCAAGGTAGCGGCACTTGATCTTAATCCAGTGCACATCACTATCTGTACACTGATTCAGGTTGTCCTTGCTCCCTGACACGATGTCTCGCCAGCCAGTAGCCGTCTGCCAACCACTCTTCAAATGCTTGACACGTTCCTCAACCACTTCTCTCAGATCAGAGTTCACGTCGATATTTTCAGGCGAAGGCGAGCAAATGCTGAACAAGTTGTGCGCTTCTTTTGAGTACCAAAATGGAGAGTCAGGACCAATATGAGCAGTCAGTTGCACTGCATTCTGTGGTGGAGGATCTACCAACGTTGGATGCACCACTGATTCAACAGTACCAGCTGATGATGAGTCGGGTGCAGTTGGAGAGATCGTGGATTGTTCATCATCATCAACTGAAACAGTTTGCAGAGGGGACTGATCAACGTTACACACATTTTCCTTGATGCCATCATTGACGCTCAATCTAGAACGCTTGGACGATTTTTGGAACAGAGATGACTGCTCAAGTGCCTCTACCAATTCACCTTCAATTTCGGCAGTCATCCTACTCCACCGCTTGATTATTTCACTAAACTGAGACTCATCCTTATACATCCTTTGAATGCGTTTGCGTGTGGCTTCGTCAAAGCCATTTTCCGAGCAATAACCGTTCACAGAATGAAACGTTGGAAGCTTCAAGAAATCTCTCATCACCCCTTGGAAAATCTCAGCAGACTTTCCTTTTCTTTTAGTAGATGTGGTTGTTGTTGGGATTAGTGAAGTTTGAAGGTGGTGTGGTGGTGGAGGATAATGTGGTGACCGATGATGATGTTGACTTCTCCCGTTGACGTAACCGTCGCGATACGGCTGTGGGTGGGGCTGCAATTGTCATTGTTGGTGAAGGTGGACGAATGGTTGAGGAAGAGCGTGGAGAGCATGCTGCCATGGTAATGTAGAGGGTGTCTGCCGGTGGTACGACATGCCATACTGAGGCTGACTCGACGACTGATTTGGCCGTGCGGGGAATTGTCCCGCGTTCAAGAATGGAAGCATGATGGAGTCGTCGATGGAGGAGAGGCGATGATCGACGGCAAAGAAAGAAGAATTGACTCGCAGCAGAGAAACTCCTCAACGACGAAGTGGCCACGAAGTCAACTCGAGCGCGCGTGGTCGTAGCTAGAGGTTGAGGCTGCAACTTCCGCTTCGCTCCGAATGGAGCACAGGTGGCGTTCGATCGAGCGCTGCCATCGATGGAAATTGGTTGCTGCAGTAATTTCACTGCATGGCACGATGGAGGCTCTCCTGCATTGACTCCCATCGTCATTGCTGATTTCCCTCGAGAACCGACTTCCGAGGTCTACAGGTGGCGGCAAATTCGAATATGGCCGCGTCTTTATATGTTGACTAAATTAGATTTCTATACGATGGAATACAGTATTNTTACATGTTGACTAAATTAGATTTCTATACGATGGAATACAGTATTAAATAAAAACCACGTCACCGACCGTCTTGGACAAAGACCGCTTTTGAGATGGTCATCTGCCAAAATCTGCCATATCAATCTACGTATCTACGTAAGGAATGCCACAGGACGTAGTAAGCTGTAGCCGATCGTGGCACACTTAGAGTGTGCCATGGTCGGCTATACTTCGTCTAAGCAATATCAAGAGCATGAAGAGCACTCAATGGAAGACGATGTATCAATGTCTACCGCCGATGCCCTTCAATACCTGAACGACGACTTTTTCCGGCATCGCCCTCCCGAAAGTGAAGGGGAGCCACCACTTGCCCCAGGGCAAACAACTGTCACTGATTTCTTTGGCAATGACAAATCAATGACAAAACCTAGGACAATAACGTTCCGAACAACCGAAAGTGATGTGGAGTATATTACTGGATATCCCTCCCCATCGATAGATGATGACAACAACTCCCTTTGTTCGATCACCAGTG
Source organism: Thalassiosira ordinaria (assembly GCA_036939695.1). Taxonomy (NCBI): domain Eukaryota; phylum Bacillariophyta; class Thalassiosirophyceae; order Thalassiosirales; family Thalassiosiraceae; genus Thalassiosira; species Thalassiosira ordinaria. The sequence continues at coordinate 15,614 of JALLOX010000149.1, read as the reverse complement.
ACGAAGAAGAAAATGAAAAATTTGACAAATTCATGGATTGGCTCGAGGACCCCAACATCCCCAAGCCATCCCATTGTGAACGGCTGAATCTCGAAACGTACAAATATTGGATTGAAAATATTTGGACAATGGTCGGCAACGTCAAACAGAACAATACGTCCCAACCTATGCATGATAATTTGATATATCAACCAAGGTGGGAGACGGCAAAGAAAGAAAGCAATGCAATATTCCCAGAATGGTTTAGCAATGAAATATGCTGGGTACCAAGAGCACTGCTAAAACAATATACTACAAAAATGTGGGACACATTAACCATTACAACAATGCTTGGAATAGTGAACAGAACACAGAATATGGCAAAGAGATTCAGTCTCATTGGCAGTGGTCCTCGGCCTAAGTATTTTACTTCGGAGATGCAAAGAACACTAGATACATTTTATCTTGGGTTCTTTTTACCGGATGTCATCAAATGGGCTATGTTTTAGGAACAATTCGGACTACGACACAGTCTAAGTCTTTCCCCATACAAAAACCCAAATATCCTTTTCTTGCCCGGGGCTCACCGCCCCCAGCCGGGTAATCCGCGGTTCTTGCTGATAAACAGTTTCGCGTAGATGCCTGTGGTAGTTAATTCGTTTTCTACTTAAGTACATTTTATATATATATGTAGCACCAGAAGATGAGATGAGATGAGATGCAAGAGAATCTTGGGCTCCATTGGGGTGTGTATGGCCCCTGTGAGCTTTCTTCCATACCCAACCCTTATTCATTAGTGAGACTCCCGTTATTATCTCAAAGATGGACCAGTCCATTCCTCAACATATCCTCTTATCCCAAAAGCCAGATGATTAAGCATGACTAGAGTGGGGATTTGGAATCTTGCATTGGATTCTGCATAAGCCCCTAATTTGACATAGCCAAGATCTAACAGTAGACCTAGATAGATTTAGATTATGTAGGAATATTATGCTCCTGTCTGTAGGTACTAGTACCTCTTTTTGCTAGTAGTAGCGATGAATCGGCTTAAAAATTTAGTTTTATACATAAAATCACATCATTAGATGCAAAGTGAAGCAACCATAGGTGTTGAGGGTTTAGAACTCTTATTTGGTGTATGTTTATAGGGTCTTCTCGTGGCATTACTGGCTCATGGCAAGGGGCAACTAATCTTGTTGACAACCTTTTGGCTTGATGAAGACAGGGATTTCTACCTGGGTCCTGGGTTTCAATTATTTGTTTATTGTGTGTGATTGATCTGATATGCTGAAAGTGCATGCGTTCATGTAATTTGTCCTCTGCTACATACTGGCTTGTAAGAAGATCCATATGCATCAAAGCTAGAGCAGACATTCCAAGTGGGATTGGTGCAAAACTGTCATAGAGCACATTGGTTGAGAGAGCTCAATTTTGGGGGCAATTTGGCATGGCAACAAGCAACAAGTAAACTAGCCTCTTTGTGAATATCAGGCTCAAGCCTCAGGAAGATCAGTCACATGTCACATGTTTTCAGGATGATTTATGTGCAACCTTTTCATATGGTCTCTGAACATCAGGTGCTTCTGTCGGTGGACTTTCAGGAGCTGGGATTAGAAGAGGGTGTAGCCATTGATAGACAGTGTATTGTCTCTCCACCTCCAACATGGATGCCGCTGTCTTGCTACAGATAAAGAATACGTACTCCTCAGACTTTAAGAAATTACCTTAAACACTAGGACTTTATTGGTTATTGATGTAGTATATAGTTATAGTGGTGGTGGCAATTGGTGTGTGCGTGTGATTGAGACAACTAAATCAGCAACACAACTTTTGTGAGAGAGTAGAGACAATAAGAAGGCCTGGGGTCTGGGTCGCCACAGAAGCATTTGTTCTAGATACCCTAATGGTGAAGAAAGACAAACGTGATGCGATGTGCTCTGTTAGAAGTACCAAAATGCATTCAGTGGGATTTGAACCCACGCCAATTAAGAATACGACCTGAACGTACCGCCTTAGACCACTCGGCCATGAATGCATGTGTGTAACAGTCAAGAAAATNAGCATTGCTCTAGTTTTGACGGCAAAGGGATATAAAAATAAAGCACAAAGTGGTGTCAGAAAAACCAAAAAAAAAGGTATGCCAACAAATAATGCCTCACCTATAACTTTAGCCAAGAAAATCAGGTGCACTATCAAGGCCATTGGAGAGAATCTTGTAAGCATGAAGATCAACAAAATCGGGACTCACTCCATAATGCCGATGACTGGGAGATCATCTGGCGTCACCTTCCTTGGCATCTAGAAGAAAATCAAGAAGTTTAGCTCGTCCCCTACATATCTCAGTGCTCAGCTAATTCAAGATGCTTGAGACATCTTTGTAAGGATTAAACTCCCCCCTTTGCCGTCTTCATAACAGTTTTGGATTCTTGTGTTGGGCTGCTAAGGTCATACTGTGGGTGCCATGAGAGATGAAAATGTGCAGCTGTTTTGACACTTATCACTTATACTATACCTCCCTGAGTATATATTTTCTGATGCACCCTGAACGGCATCATAAAAGATAGGCCGAAAGTTGAGGTTGACTAGAAAAGTTGAACAAAGGCGCTACCACTACAATTGCACCATATTTTTATATTTACTGTATTGGACAATGTGGCGTACAGACAGCTCACATAGTCGGACATCTAATAGCCCATATGATGATACAGCGAAATGCAGCCATTGCATAGTCCACATGACTTAGCAACCTGTTACCAAGGTATTGGGAAAAAGCTCAGTGATATGCTGCCGTACAACCTCTCATTTGCTTTGACAACACTTGAAAGGTCTTCTTCTTTCGCCTTGTGCTCCCCACCCAAGAATGATGAATCGGAGTCAGATTCAGATGTGTCTGAATCAAATACGGCAAATTTATCTTCCTCGCTCTTTTCAATGGCTGCCAATTCTTCACTAATGGTGTCAAAGATATCTTTGTTCCCCTGTTTCTGATTCTTACAAGGTCTAAAGAGAGCACATTCCTGTGGGGCAGGAATGATGAGTGAGTCCTTGGTAGTTTTGTCGCGTGAAAGAATGGATTCTTTCCGTGTCAGCTGCTCCTTGTAGAAGTGGAGACCAGAAGAGTAAATGTCACCAACTGAGAGCTTGCACACTCCCAATGGCTTTGCTCTTGTTGTTGAGGCTTTAACACCGCGATGGTTCCTAATCAAAAAAAAATGAATCAGTGCAAGTGAAGGTTGATAAACATAATCAAGAGCAGGTCACTACCCGGCTACATACCAAAAATTAATGGCAACTATTCCGCATAATGCAAAGAATCAAGATGGACGTATTCATAGTTAGAACCAATCCACAGCAAAAATAGTAATGAAACAAAAAAGACAATCGCACCTATATCACCAAGCTGCAAATCAGAAGAACGAAGAATGATTGTCTCTTCAAATGTAACTGCATAGTGACTCAACACAAGGTTTCCAGGCTCATCTGATAAAAGCTTAGGTCTAATGGGAGAAGTGATATAATGATACTTGTCCTTCTCATGCATTATGCTGACTAGTTTGCGCGGTGGATTTTTCCTTCTCTCTTCAGCAGCTGGGGTTATGAAAATAAAAAATGAGCATACTGTGAAAACATATTCTACAATATCAGATCCCATTTTGAAATGATATGCAAAACAAACCTCTAATTCTCTTGTACTCCTTCGATGTCTGGTAGACTTCGGTACTGCTATCCACACTCTCTTTTTGAATAGCACGCTTCCTAATCTTTTGATAGCGAACAGTATGAACTCGAATGCCAATTGCCTTCAAGTATGAAAGCCCGTTATCGCTCATTGGTCGACCCCATGGCACCGTCCTAGGCAGTTAGTAGATATCAAGAACAGGTTGGTCATGGAAAAAATCAAGTGTCTTGACATGAAAATGAAGACAATCATTTCACCTGGCAGGTCTGCAACGTGCATCGATCATTCCAATTTCCAGAACCTTAGTTGTCGCCCCAATGCCATCACTCGTTTTTGCTATGAAGCCTAATGCTCCAACAAAAGGTGCGACTACCAATCCAGTGACACCGCTTGCAACACCTTATGGCCAGGGGAAAAATCAATGTCACTTTGAGAGTCAGTACTTTTTTAAGTCAAAGTAACAATCATGCACTCACCTTTTGCAACGCCCGTCACAGTACCTGTTTTTGCCCCGCGATAGGGATTACCAATGACGCCTGCAACGCCATGAACCACAGTTTTGCCTAAAAATTTGGTTCCCTGTACAACACCATCAACAGCATGGTCTGGGTGCCTCCCGTCATAAGCAGGAGACTTTGGTTTTAAATGGTCTGATGTCATATCATTGGTTGTGACTGCATCAAGAGTATTAGCCACTCCACCAGTAACTTTACCAAGAGCAAAGAAGGTGCCTCCAACAACATTTTGAACCAATGACGTGACACCTTTCCCAACTCCATCTTTCCCACCGCTGGCTATTTCATCCCCTTTTGCCATTTCCCATTTAAGATTTGAAGAGGTAAGCTAAAATAGATTTTTGCAAATGCAGAACTCTTCATGATGTGATACTTACGGGTTTTGGTGAAGAGATCAGACACGCCAGTTTTGTACTGACGCAAGACTTGTCCTGGATCTCCTAACAATTGCATTGAAAAGACGATCTTATATCCTTGCTTGATGGTTTGAACAAAGTATGGCTTTGCTAGCTCGTCTAGTAAATCAAATATGTCACAGTACCTATCTTGGCATGATACTTGAGAGTATGTAAATGTCGGAGACACGTGAGCAAAGTTTGCACCAACATTAATAACCCAGCTACAATAAAAATGAATTTGTGGTGAAGGAAGTTGAGATGTGATAAAGCTGAGGAACGGCAGTGCAGTAAATTTAATACTTTGTCTTACCTGAGAAGAGCCGCANTTGAGATGTGATAAAGCTGAGGAACGGCAGTGCAGTAAATTTAATACTTTGTCTTACCTGAGAAGAGCCGCAACAAATGCTGAGTACCAGGAAGGTCATCAGTTAATAGTTCAAATGATGGGAGGGTAGTGTCAGTGAAACGAGGAAGATGAAATACTTTTTTCTTTGAAATTGAGCTTACCTGAATTTGTTGTTTGTGCGATTGAATGAAGAGACAAACTAGAATCCCCCTCTTCATCATGATCTGGGTCGTCTGATTTGATATTTAGCTCCATGTCAAACTGAACAGGGGCAATGTAGAGTTTTTCTATGTACGTCATACAAATGTTCAGCTGCCCACGAGTGATATACTTCAATTGATCGTTCGCGTGGCTGGTGGCATTGATATTTGTCACCACATTAGTTTGAAACTTGTAGAAAGCATTGACGACCATGCCTAAAACCCGGAGAATGTAATCCACATCGATGTTCAATTTCAATGGACAAAGGAAGACGTTAAGACTTGGAACCCAGGTCATGTTCTGTTGTGGCACATATTCGCATTCCACCTCAAATATAGGGATGGGCCTTTCCTCGTTCTGCATCCAAAAGCAGTCTTTTTTGTCTACACGATCAGGGACAATCAGGTCATTTGAATCACGGCCATTCATCATTGGTTCGCGTCGGTCCACACCAAGGGGAGATGGCTGGATAATTATTGGATATCGCGCATTCTCAAGCATTGCGTCAACCTGAAAATGCCTTACCCTTGCAGTCGCTTTGATTGACCCCATTGGCTTATGAAGCTGTATATCCCGGACTACGACAGCCATTACTTCTCGAGGGAAATCATCCATGATGTAGAGTCCTATTCCCTCCACATTCATCTCAAATAGTGCAGAGCTGAAGTCTCCCCCCTTCCTCAATATGCCTGCTTGCACATTCTTTTCAAGCCAAGTTGAATCAGAAAAGGATAAAATCTTTGTTCCCCCAACAATCCGTGAAAGAGTGACAAGATGTGATGACATGATCATGTGACCGGCATCACTCTCTTTAGCTGAGGGACAGGGCAAATCGTGCTGCTTCCCGATTTTTTTCATGTCGTAGCTTCTTGAATAATGACCATAGGCCGCCCTCCTTCTTGGGGACCTATACCGTGCTGTTTTGTTCAATGCACGGGGATCAGGCCCTGTTCCCTTTTTCAAGGCATGAATCAGAGGTTCCTCAGTAGATTGGTTTTCGATGTCATCTTCAAAACTATCAGCTCTATCTATGGTGTCTGTCGTATCCATGGTATCGGAGGTATCAACGGTCGCAGTGCAGTTTGCTTCATCTTTATCCTTGTTTACTAGGATCTCTTCATCATAGCGCTCTTTCTTCAGGGCTTCATCAAGCCGGTAATTCTTGCTTTTTGCCTCGGGGATTACAACTACTCATAGGTATAGATAGTGGGGCATGAAGTGCATCCGGGTGAGTGAATTTCAAAGTTCTGAAAGCCATTGGTGCTCGCACCTACTATTATGCTTACCTGCCCGAAGCTTCTTTTTGCCGAGAGGAGAATCCCATGTGTAGGCGCAGCCTGAAATGGGAAAATGAAACAAAATGTTGGCCCATAAAAAGTCTTGATCAAAAGTACCATTCTGAAGTGTTTAGACTTACTATGCATTGGGGGGAGCTTTGTGTGATAATCGTGAGAGCAAAAATGACTTCAGTTAACGTGGTTGTGCAACAATTTAATAAATGAGCCAAGTTGGTAAGGTTACGAACCTCAAAAACAATAGCTTCTGCATCATCTTGAATAAATCTGAGATAGTGGTCATTACTTCTATTTTCAATTCGGAAAGGGGGCACAGCTGAGTGGGTGATGGATGTGAGAATTGTGCCTCCGTCCGATGCATGGACCTTTGCTTCCAGGATACCGCACATGGTGTCTAAACAGCCATCGTGCTCCCCAAAATAATGTGATTCATCAATAAGATCAACTGGGATCAGGTGCCACTTAGAGTTGCAGAATAATCAAGACATTTGAGATTGTGAGAATTATATTTTGACCAAAATACAGTCATTTCCCTAACCAGCAGGTGTCAAACATTCTTACCTTGTGCCTGAAACTTGCACCAAATCGGGCTGCATTCACACAAAAGGCAACCCAGCGATACTGCTTTTCAACCCCACGTGAAACATTGTGGAAATTGAAGAGCACCACTGACTCGCCAGGGGCTAGATCAAGTTTCCCTTTTTGGCCTTGTCCGAATCGTAGTTGACTGGCTTTTCTTCGTGCATCGCCCACGCCACCAAAGATTGGGACAAGGCTAATTTGAATGTGCAGCATGTTCTTCACGACAAAACGCGGGCTAATGCTTATCACATTGCTCCTGTGAAAGGCTCCTGCCAATGAATCAATTGACACATTGAATATGAAATTTTGGCACTGAATTTCACCGGAGGTGCCAACCTGATCCAAGTTGATTGTATCACTCCAATCTACAAGGCTTTCCCCGTTCTCTTCAAGTGCACTCGTCTGGAGTACAAGAGAACCATTTGTCGACTCATCCCACCAATGCCGAGCAATAGTATAGCTGGGGGTTTCCAATGGAATTACTGATATGGCTCTCGAAGCATTTTGATATTTTTCGTTTGTCCTGGGATGGAAGAGCAAAAATAAGCCAAAGGTATTTTAGTCTAAGCGAGAATAAAGCGGCATCGAGTTAAGATGTCATCTGAGAATCATCTGCTATCACTTACTGCTCAGATTTACTACCATGGATCATAATGGGAAGTCCTGAAAAAAGTATGAATATGTTTCGTGTAAGATAATGTGACATATAATATGAAATATAATATTACACACAAGAAAAAGAAAAGAGCCTTAAACTCACCTCCAGTTCCACTATCCAAATACCTTTTAGAGAGGCCGGATATTTTGTATTCCAACTTTGAACCAGTCTTTGGAAAGAAAGTATGAATACGTTAGAAATATGCATTTCATGTAAATAATATGGCGTATAATATAATATACAAAGAAAAAGAATAGGGCTTTTATACTCACCTTGTTCATTATCCAGTATGGAGAGAATATAGTGCAGACTGGCACTCTGGTGTCTCCTTGAAGTGCACAATCGACCAGACAGTCACAATTGTCTCCTAGATCCAGCACAATCTGGGGTAGCTTGGTCAAACCCTTTTGGTTTACGCCTGTTCTCATTCTTGACAAATCAACTCTCGCCGGATTGGTCCACAAGAAATCAACTTCCTCTGTTGCAATGACATTCTGAGACACCTGGATAAAAATTGGCTCCCGCAAACTAATACCACTCAAGCGAAGTGTTTCGCCAATTGCTACTTCGTCTTGTGAGTAATGGTCAGAGCCTCTTCCTGATGATATGTGGACGTCTTCTGGTGTTCCCCTCTTACTTCTGGGGGTGAAAGTTGATAGATCTTCATCGCTGCTTAGATTATCGGCCATGTCATTGTCCGATGTTTTCGGTAGCAATTGCTCATCCCATAACAATTCATCTTCTTCGTTTTCTGATGCTTGCCAGGTGCGCACAACGATTGGAAATGAAAGACTATTGGTAAGGAGAAAAAAGGGGACAACTTGAATTGCGACATCCCATGCTGTTCTGCGCAATATGCTTCTCTTGGTATCACTGGCTATTGGGTTATTGCGATGTTTATTAGAAATATGGACATTGAGGCGTTCCTTTTGGACGACTATTCCACTGAGCACATGAAAAATGGTATATGAAACATGAGTAAGTTAGCGTGAGTACAGAGGATGGTGATATCAATACTGGTGAATTGGACCAGTAGCTGACAGTCCAACTAGTTACCTGAGTGTGTGGCATCTCGTGACAGCTCGTATATTCGTTGGATTGAAGAGAAATTCCTTTGTGAGAAGAACTGGGTCTCGCCAGGAATTATTCTCGCGTTCGGTGAGGGGTTGGATCAGTAGTGCATGAAAATTAGAAGAGTCCAGAACATTAAGCGGCAACGGCGCTTTGACACCTTCCTTTATTACAATTTTTTCGTAAACAATGGGAGCTCCTTCGACACTTCTCCTCAACGCAGGGATCAAATTTTTCCGAGTCAGATCAATAGAGTGCTTCGATTTTTTGTGACGAAAATTTTGTGGAGACTTTCCTAGGCGAACAATCCTGATCTTGATAGGAATTTCGGTGCAAATGTAAACGGATGTCCGAACATCCAGCGTGATTGAGTCAAGGCTGTCTGATTTCGGAACCACTGTCAAGAAGGGGCTGCAATACAAGAGAGATGCAATGGCTGAGTGAGAGGAATAAATCTTATAAATGAAAGCAAACAATTGATTGCCAACATGNCAAGAGAGATGCAATGGCTGAGTGAGAGGAATAAATCTTATAAATGAAAGCAAACAATTGATTGCCAACATGCCTGAAACCAGAAGCATTTCGCCTTCGATGCTTTCTCTGTGGTCCTTTCTTGCGATGCTTGAGAGAAAACATGAGAGCCTGGTATGGCGAGACAGATATGTCATCTATCATTTTGTACCCAGGTGTAACGAGAGCCAATTTTCCACTTAAAGGTAGAGCACATGAACTTCCGTCATTGATGCTAAGAAATGTGTCCAATAATAGCTGAAAATCTGATTCTGACATGATCGAAGATCGCATGCGATACTCTTCTAGAGTTACATCCGTCGTTGCCCTCAATGTCCTTCCTATGTTGTTCTGAAGTTGGATTTCTTTGCTGCCAGAATAATAACACCTGCTATTATACAACTTCAGAGCAGAAATCAAAGATGCGAATGATATTCTCCCGTCGTCTTCTTGATGAGCTAGGTCACAGAATGTAACAAGAAGGTGGTGCTTTTCGTCAAGGTCAAGCCCTGCTATTTCATCTTTCCAGTGATTTTCTGTCACCGAATTAAGCACTTGAAGTACATCATTGCGACTCAAGAACCCAGACTTTGATTGATCCTGGTCATCCCAAAAGTTGCGAAGGTAGTCAACATCTCGCTCAAAAATAATTGTTCGAAATAATTCTGGGTCCGACTGAGAAATAACTTTGGTCAGAACAGACGCAGTCTCGAAAAATGATCGCGAGGTATTAACATTGAGAAAACGTGGGCAGTCTAACTTGATAGAGAAGGATGTTGCTGACAAGGGATGAAAAGTTCAGTAAGACAATCAGATAGATGATGAGGAAATATGTATACATTTTCATACCTTTGGAATCTTCCTTGGCACAATCAGGAGAGGATGTATCAACCGGAAACTCTTTGTACACAACTAAGCCATAACTTGGATAGGGTTCGATGAAGCTTTCCATGTGATTATGCTTCGTGTTCAAATACAAAGCACTGACATTACTTTCAAAACGGACACTGTTGCCCTTGCGATCCTCGAATTTACCATCATTACTGGCGCTGATAGATTCATTCTCGGGCACAAACCATCCTGTTTGCGATGATAAAATACAACTCGCATCAATATTGAGATGAGAAAATCTGGCCTCAAACAATGGCAGTGTAAAGGTGTGTGAGCTTCCAAACCTCACAATTGCACTACGGACAGTTGCAACAAGACCTATGTCATAGGTAATATCATCCATGCTGTCCTTTTGCTTAATCTCTTTTGTCGCTTCATCACCTACATGCCTCACTAGTCGCTCTATGACTCCGCTCTTAATCCTAGGTCTAGAATCTCTGTCTAATAACCAATGGGTCACAACTCTTCCTTCATTATCATCAGATGCAGCGTTTAATCCAGGTTGCACCAGGGTTTTCCAGCAAAATTTGGCAAAGTCATAATTACTGGCACAAGTAAATGTAAAAATGAGGTCCTGATAATGCATATTACATATGTGTGTGGACAATCCTTCTTTTATTACTCACCTTGGGAGTAGAGTACCGTAGCAAGTCAGTTGTATATCATAAGAAAGGGAATGCAGTACTATGAAAAAGATATCGCTTGGCTCACCTCAGGCTACGAATCAGTTTGCGTTGAACTAGATCCATACTTTGACCGTTTAAAGAATGGATGCTGCAACCACACTCGCTTGTATATAAATCTGTTGAGACCAATATGAGTGTTGATGGGAGGTGGATTGAAATGACCAAACACATGCCATGGGCACTTACCCCAAAAAAGTTGTATACCCTTCCCTTGACGCCATAAAGATGGCGCAGGGAAGGTTGACATGCCTTCAAGCCCAACCTGGCCAGTAATCCGATACACTTCACTCAATGATGAGTACTCCCTAAGATCGTCAAAATAAACTATTGTCCTCATCATTGGGCCAGAGAGAAATGAATCAGTGATCTCGAAGTGTTCATTGTAGGTGTGTTCACTAGCATCTTTTATCACTGGAATCAGATTGGTGTCATCAATTTGATTGACGAGCCTGAAAAAAGCAACATCCAACTCCTGAAAAGTTATTTCGTTCGTCCGGTTTTCATCAACGATGGACAATAGGTAATCGAGCTCCCTCTTCAGCTCACTTTTTGTTGGTCTTGAAGAGGATAGTTGGTTCTCTGTGCCCCGATGGCGATCATTCGTGTCAAACAGCTTCAGTATCACTCTCTCCAACTCATCTTCAGATAGCTCGCCAGACCCATCAACATCTCTAGCAAAATGGTTACACAGGTTATTCATGAGAGCATGTGTGATAAAATGTCACCACAGCAAATTTGATACATATAATATGTGACATAGAAATTGTACATAAGAAATATCAACTTTCAGAGCCATTGCACTCACACCTCCTGGAAAATTCTTCTCAATACCTCTCGCTGGAACCTCACATGCTGCATCTGTTTTTCATGCGTCTCTTTTTCAAGCCTTATGCGCTCCTCCTCCCTCATCTTTTGTTCTCCCTGCGCCCAATACAAGAAGGGGTTCACAGATGAAACAGCACCAAACAGTGCAACAATTAACGATGGAGAGAAATTGGAAAAGACTGACTCTGTACAAAGCTCAATGTTCAGTTTCAATACTGTTGTTGTTTGTGCAGACTGGTTGGGGGCTTCTTGGATACGCACATGGTTTTCTTTACCAAGTGCTTGGAGGCTTGCACCATCGACATCCAGCAGCGGCTGATATGGCATCAATATAGTATCAATATTCCCATCCTGTGAAGATTGGTCTTGTGCTATCTGACCAGCGCGCAAAACAAGAGGTTCCATTGAGATTAATAACTTTCCTGACAATTGTCCTGATTCAAACTTGTTATGGAGGCCGAAGATCTCCATTACCAATATTCCACGGGGGACTTTTTTCCGATCCACCAAGAAGAGTAGCTGGGTGTTTTCCACACTGACAGCTATTTTTGTTTGGATTCCCAATGCTGTCACACCCTCATCACATGAGACATCAACCTTATTTACCTCGTCATTGTTTACATTCATATCTGACAGCATTTCGTCTTGCGGCTGAAATGGTAGATCTGATAGTTCAATCAGATTCTGAATGGCTGACAAGAGTGGGAGCGGATTTACAACAATGACCAGGTTCGACGTTTTGAATTCAATACCAAAATGTTGGTCTAGCCCCGCAGCGGGAGTAACAGCAATTTCAAGGCCAAGTGAAAGTACATGGTTGGACGGCAAAGCGTCTTCAGTCTGTTTTGAAAGAGACCACATAAATGTAAAAGAAGTGTTGGAAATGTTTGGTCAGCCATAGAAACACGCTATGCTAGACAAATAGCTTACCATGTAAACCAATCCAACAAGCGATCTATCACGAAATATTGGGAGTTCACCGTCCAGTGAGGCAGTGGTTTTCTCCACAACATCCCACTTCACGGCACAAATTCCCAATGATAGATCCAGGAAAGGACGGGGGCTGTTCAGGTCAGTTGATGCTTCCTCACTGAGAAAGAGTATGCTCTCTTGCTCAATGTCAAAAGATACTCCAGAAACAGTTATGGTGGACGGTACCGATATTATTGTTGAATTTTCTGTTGAGAATCCATCTTCAGGAAAGTCTATGTGAAGAGTTTGGGCAAAGCAATTAACTGCAACATGGGGCGCTAAGATAGAAGAGCTCTCCCTAATCAGAGTAACCAGTGCATGGAGAGGAGTTGCGAAAACACGTTCAAATGGAGTTTGTGAATCAATCGGGGTCGCGTGGCTTTCATCACCTGTCTCACATATTGAAGAGTGTGTGCTTTGTAGGAAGTAAGTGAACTCTGCATTCGACTTGGGTATCCTCCAATGCTGTCTCATGGCATAGCATCGAAGAGACATTATTTCATAGCGAGACATTCGCCTTTCCATATCTTTCATTTGTGACAAACTTAGTTGCTTTTCGTCGTTTGGGACCCCATCCTCATCCACAACAAAACCTTTTATCCTTGCATAGTTGCTGAGATAACACCCCTTTTCTTGTTCAGACACATCAAGAGTTTTGTGAAGATTGGTCTCTTTAAGCCAGACAAACCATTCATTGTAAGCAGACAAAGGATCTGTATAGTCATCGAAGTGTAATAAGACTGTATGCAGATGGTCAGGAGACAAACTGACAGCCATTTCTGTTGTGGACAGATTCAGACCCAATTCTTTACTAGTCCAATGATGGTCATAGTTCACACTCCAAATGATGAATGGAAGGATCCCTTTCAGCTCCGCAACGAGGTGAAAAGGATGTGCCACCATATGCCAGTTATAAACCTCTGCCGCAGACACATTCTCATTCGCTTCAGCTGGGTCTCCCACTTTTGTGTGTAGCCCTACAAAGCAAAAGAGTGCATCGCATTGATCATCAGGACTAAATGAAAGGGATATAGCGTCTGCACCGACTACTGTCAACGCGCGTCGCGGTCTAGGGAGGCTGGCAAAGACAACATTTGCCTCACGAGGGGAGTACATTTTACGCGTCTTCTTCACCAATTCTGACCCGGCTCCTGATATTATCACAGATGCATGTTGGAATTCAAATGCTACCGAGTGAAGAACTTTTTGTACTACCCATCTAATCCAAGCATTTATTTTCTCGTCATTTGTTGGTTCATCAGATGTTGCGGGATCCTCCTCATCCATCTCCTCTGAAGAATCAAGTGGATTGTTGTCAGAACTCTTCCTAAAGCTGAATGATTCGATAAGACCTCTTGATGTGCCCCCATTCTTTTTCATCTTTGCTCTGGCATGCTCAACTGTATATTTTCAATTATGAATTTATCGTTGTCATAAGTATCAGGCTGAATTGAAAAATTCAAGCAAATGATATGTCAAAGAATTCAAATAAATATTAACTCACTCCAGCGTTCCACAAAAATAGTCACTTTATCAGCCTCAACCACTTCTTCATTCCTTATCGATTCCAAAAAGACATCCTGATAGAAAGTGGGAAGATCCTCCTCACTTTGAGGGGGAGGGAGCGCCGCGGGCAAACGCAAATTGTTGATATGTGATACAGTACGAAAATCAGCTGGGGGCTCTGGTGCAAGGTATGCCTTCTCGATTTCGATGGACACATTCCTCAGCTTGACAATAATGACAGGGCGTGGAACTAGGTGGCTCATCATTCTTATTCCCCACTGAAATGCTTTGGTCGCACCACGTTTTTGCGACTGGCTACCCCCGTCACCTGGAGTAAATATGCTTTCATGGGGATGAGAAGAGGTGGTTGTGCAAGGATCTCCATCTTGGGTACGACCTGCCAATGAACTGGCACGGATTTTGATGGATAGATATTGAACCGTAACCTTACTCTCAGGAAAGTCAAAATCATTCTTCACTTTTCCTACATTAGCAGATTGAAAAAGTGAGACTATGATAGATCGAAGAATGCTGGATTTGGATGGCAATAGCACAATGTCTTGTATTTTGAGCTTGAGCCTTGAAGGAGACAATTTGATGTCCCTAAATTCCATACCAAGATAGGTCATAAGCGGACGTCTAAGACATGAAGGTTCCCAAATAAATATAGGATACACAAAAGGATAGTATCAGTGGAAATGATTTCATGTTATTATTAAGAAAACTGGGACACGATATAGTTGTTGCACTCACCTTGAAATAGCACTGAGAGCTGGATGAAATAAAAAGCAGGCAAAAGCGATGACAATCAACCATCTGACGATCAACCCTGTCAGCAGCGGCCGAAGGGCCACCGGAATCTTCGAGGCCACAGCTATGGTCAACTGAAGACCTTCCATAAGGACGGATTTTATTGCCGGGGCAGACAACATCATGATGGTGATGGTAGTGGTGCGTCGAGAGTCTCGCGGAGTGCGGAGCTGCCGATCGACCTCTACAAGAACAGTAACTCCTTGGCGCAGGGGCGGTTATTGAGCCTGCGTCTATCGTCTATTGTCTACTACAGGTGATCCCCCCGTATCAATTGCAGATGCACTCAGATTCATTGGTTGCACCAAGGTTGAACAGAGCGTGGGCTTGTTTGTCTCTCTCTCTCTCTCTCTCTCTCTCTAGAGAGAGAGAGAGGTTTGTCATCGATGTTTTGCTGCATGCGTGCTTTCAAGCTTTTATCTCTAGCTTTCTCTCTCTCTAGCCAACTCTAGCGATTAATTTAAGCGGTATCACATACTGAATTCCTTTGATGCTAAGGTTGAATCTTTTCGCTTATTATCGCGATAAAGCCATCACACATCAACATCAACATCAACAGATCTTGGATCTCCCAGCATTCAAGCAAGAGAGCGAGCATAACCCCCTATCATCAAATGTGTACCCGGGTACACATTCCATATATTTGGCGTGGACTCCCAAAATGCCCGAATGTGTACCCGGGTACACATT
>JALLOX010000148.1:0-14864 GCA_036939695.1 Thalassiosira ordinaria | reverse complement strand
AGATATGACGATCTATGACGGATGAGATGAGGGGTAAAAATTAGGCTTAACGAAAGTACTCATACCGAAGAGAGGTAGAATACCGTACCTACAACATTTTATGCGCAAAACTAATTTGAATTTGGTTAAGCCTATTGAAAATGAGAGGGGAGAGTATCATTCATTTATGAGGCACAGGATGGAGTGGAGCGGAGGCACAAACTCTGGCTAGCTGGCTGGTGGAACTCTTGGGTCTTTAGAGGTAAGCATTGAAAGGTGAAGACCTTTCTACTTATGAAAGATCCGAGCTCGATAGCAACACTCTCAACAAGTCGGAAAAACCAACTTTCAACATCAATAATGCTCCTTTTTTATGATTTATGAGTGATGCTCTTAATTTAGCACTAGTCCGGGAAGTTCCACCTCCGCAAACTGAAGCGTTAATGAATTTGGATCTCTCAATTCAGGGAAGAGAATCTTATACTCGTAGTATGGAGTTGTGTTTTCATAGAAGTTCACTTGACTGTAGTACTTGGCCATATCCCCATATTCATGGGTTGATTCTATTCCAATCCCAGTGCCCACTGCATTTCGGTCATACTCTGATAACCAAGGAAGGTTGCCTTCCTGTATAAGATTCCACCCTTGGCTTGCGATGCTTTCAAATGATGCACTATCCGAGTAAAACTGCTGCTTATTTTGGTTTTGGCAATTGGCCAGAGCCACATAGGAATTTCGACTGCGATATTGCACACAATATCCAGGGTAAAACACACTTGCAATTCGTTCCGTCGAAGGATCGTATGTGAATTGATGCCATTTTGCCTGGTGGCTATCCGGTCCGAATGCTTGGCTGTTGCATGGAACCATGTAGTTAGCGTCATATGCCGACGAAAGACCATACCGAGGGTCCATGCAATATCCAGGGAGACTTTTGACCCTGATTTCACCTAGTTCATTCATATAGAACTGCTGATCGCTCTCATCACTGGCACAACTTGAAGCAAGTGTAATTCTGTATCCGTCTGAAACAGAAGTCACAATCAAACATTTGTTGTTAAGACGGGTCTTCAGGTTGGTGCCAGATATCATTTCGCGGCCTTCAACTCTGTATTTCATAGGGTCTGCGCCTGGAAGGTTGTTGGCCATGTAAATGCGAATACCAGTCACCACAGATAGCTTGCTGTGCAATGGTGAGATCCGCATACCTACAGGAATCATCACGATAAAAATAAGATGTGTTCAAATTGAAAAGTAACGCACATATCACCATGTCAGATATTTACCTGAAACATCAGTAGCTGCCTCTCGATAGAGGACAAATTTGCCAGTGCTGCCATCCAGAGCCAGTTGGTCAACCGTATTTCCACTGCTATAACCACCAAGTAGATAAATATCAGTGCTACCTTGTACAACTGAAGCCACATAATCACCCTCATAGGCAAGAATTGGCATAGTGGGAACATCACCAAGCAGGCCAGGGACCTCGATTTCAGCGAGCTGCCATGCAAGCTCTGCTGGGGCTCGAAGCTCTGTCCATGTAATCTTGTACTCCATATACTCATTTAAAATTGATGGGTTATCCGCAAAAGTTACCTCAGTATACACTAGAGAGTTGTCACCACTCTTGTAAGAAGATGAAATGTCATACCCAAGAACACCATTCCGGGGAAAGCTTGTTGCACTCTTCCATGGCAGATCACCCTGACTGATTTGAACCCAACCACTATTTGAGTTTATGCGGCCCTCAAAAAGGTAACTCACTGTTCAAGGTAACACCAAAATAAGTTGACAAATGAGATTGTTGGTGGGACAACGAAGTAGGATGTTCAAAATGGGATCCATATAACCTACCTGGGTCACAGTTTGGACTGTCAGAGTGGCAAAATGGAGAAAGCATGGCAAGGAAGTGAGGGACCCATGGCCAAAGTCAACAACGAATTAGATTGTCAATAGGACATTCAACACATTATTCATTCAGTCTAGAACCTACCAGTTGTTATGGGCATAAATTCGAATGCCTTCTGCAATCGATGGTCGGAGATGAGAAGGTGTAATCATAAGCCCCGTAGGCTCCTCCAGAGAGGTGCGATCACAAAAATATTTATGGGTTGTCCCGTCCAGAGCATTGTTGGGTGCAACTGTGGTATCCGTACATCCAACAGTGGTCACGGTGCTGCCAGAATCAAATATACTGCTCACAGCTTCAGCAGATTCCCATGCAGGCACTTCTCCCAATGGGTAGCATTGTCCACTAACTAGTCCAGATTCACAGTTGCTCGCTTGATCGCATTGCAAGGGAGTGATTGTTTCACTATAGCAGGGCCTGGTCAACTGAACGTTGGATACTTCAAGAGTTGACAATGATCCATAATCATGACTTGTCACAGCAAGTCCAATGTAGTATCCAGCGCTTGAAATGCCAGCAATAGACATGATAGCCCCGTAAGCAGTCCACTCTGTGGCGGTAGTTGGTCTGTAGAATGCGCTCACAACATTCCCCACCTTGCTTACACGCAACCACACTGATGAATAGTTGCTCCACACACCATAATGGCTAGTGAGATCTCCTTGGTTAACTCGCCATTGGTTAGCTATTCCAGAGGCTGGTGTAAGAAACAATGAGTAGTGAGGCGAGTTTGTAGCCAATGAGCTACGGAACATGATCTTTAGGAGGTTGTAAACAATATAGCAGTTAGAGCTATGCAGATGCAGCAGTATTAGTAGTAGGACAGCAACACATACATCACTTACTCCCGCTTTAGCCCATTCGTGAAGACCATTAAAGCCTTCCACAAGCACAGTTAACGTTATATCCCCAGAAGTTTCTAGATAGGCATAGTGGAAACTATCATTATATTCCTATGGAATGATTGGCAGAGAATATAGACCAAAGATTCATGAGACGGCAATTCGATTAAAGATGACATATTGTGCCTAGCAGAAAACTTACCCAAATATCAGATCCACTTCCTCTTACTGTATAAAGTCCTGGGGTTGACTCCTCCGTTGCACCAATTGCACCCACATCGCCAATATCCCTGCTGAAAAATTCTTCATCAAAAATATGACTGACAGTAGTAGGAGCAGGTGTGGGCGAGAGCGATGTAGTTGGTGCCAAAGAGAGAGTAGGCTTTGGGGTTGGTTCAGACGTAGGCTCCGTCGTCTTCGACTCGGTTGGGGGGAATGAAGGTGAATCAGAAGGTTTGATTACTCTTGATGGCATGGAGGAGACACTGGGAGCCAATGTTGGCTGCGCTGAAATCGAAGGCTGCATGGATGGCATTTGAGAGGGACTTTCACTCTGTGGTATTGCTCTCAAAACAACAAAGTCTGCAAAAGGAGAGGAAACGGTTTGTGATATTTAGCAAAAGAAGAACTTCAAGACAACAAAGCAGTTGCACTTTAACTAACCGGATGCCGTTGCTGCTGCAGCTTTTGAGACCGCCTCGATTTTGGCTGTAGTAACAGTATTAGATATGACTGCACTATCAAAATTAAGGACTGCCATGCCATTTACATCATAATTTCCTGGAGCAATCTCAGAATTCACAATGGTCATGTCCGAAACATAGCAGCGAGCTTTTGAACGAGGGAAGCCCAACTGCCGAGAGAGTGACAGGACAGCCAGCTGACACACCCCCTTTTGCTCCTCTCCTGTCAGCTTTCGAATATCTGGAACCTGGAATGTAATTGGTGTTGTAAGAGTAGTACCTGTATTAATGGAAGGTAATGAGAAGAGGGTTAGTGATCAATGGGACAGATCTCTCCATGCTGTTTGTTGAGACAACAAGTTCAAGGATAATTCCTCGAGTCGGAAGCAGACCTGGCAATCAAACCATGCAAACTCAAATTCATAACCTAGACAGATGAAAGTGTTACAGAGTAGGCTCACCTCCACAGCCACTCAGGACTTCCTGTCCCGTGTGGAACAGATCGTAGTCAGTGAAAAGATTACATCCAAAGTTCTGATTGTTGGGTAGAACATACTAAGTATGGGAATTGAAAGAAGACATGAGTTATCAATGTTTGTAAAAATGTTACATAGGCCATGTGTAAAATTTTATAGATAAAGCAACTCACATCAATGTCATCCTGATCTGTAATACCCATCCACTGAGTCAATGCATAAAACAATGCATCCCATGAGGTAGTCTTTGGAGAATGAGGGGCAACATAATATGTGAGGTGACATACAGATGTTTCATAGCAAAATATGGCAGTATCTCGTTCATCCTTACAGGTATCAACCTTCCTCTGCCAATGTTTGTAGGGTCAGATTCGCTGAATGATTTGGGGTATTCACCCTTGATCTTGCCCCCTTTGACATCACCTCCAAACATGAAATAATTTCCACCCCATGCATGGTCACTGCCTTGGTTGCTATTGGAAGTTATGGTTCTACCAAACTCACTTCCTTGAACTACAACCACATTTTTTGCTAGTCCCTGAGCCTTGATTTCCGCCCAGAATGTTGCCACTGCGTGGTTGAGGCTTGGGAGTTTGTTCTCCATGACAGTGCCTACCTGAAAGTGGGCATCATAACCTTTAGCAGTGATACAGCATCCAAGACGAACTATTAGATGAACAAATTGAAAAAAGGACATGATTGTCAAAAGCAGAGACTCACCACCCATTTCACAGTAAAATACATCTCGGTTTATGCCATCGCCGCGTTCATTCCTGATACTAATCAGCTGGGCAATCAGCTTCAGTTGACTTGAAATTCCTCCAACGTCATATTGTTTTGGTGTCGGAAACGGCGTCGCAAGAGCAGTGCCACGTAATACCTCAACAAGAGAATCAGTTTCTACGAAATATTTGGGCAAGAAAATATGAGATGGTCGAAAGGCATCAGAAATATATTGCCCAAGAGTTCCATTGTCACTCACTGTTCCACACATCAACGAATGCTTGAGACCAAGCATTCCCAAAGATCCCGCTGTTATCATCAGTTTCATCGTGGATTGCCTCCATGAAGGAGCGCAGCTGCTGGTTTTCTCCTTTGAGGAAATTTCTGTCATGAATTCTATGCATTCCATCAGCGGGCAATATATCTGCTAATCGCCCAGTTGTTGGAGAGCCATCGATAATGGTCGCTCTTGCATTCACTGAAGTGGATCCAACTGCATGCCCCTGTTGCTCAAGGACATCTAGCATGCGCCCAAGGACCCCAGGACCTTCACCTTCGCGAAAGGCATCCACTGTCTGTGACTCAAGCCTCATTGTGTGGTGCGAGAAAAGGTCAGTTTTTGTCTCGGCCAACCAATCGTCTTTTGTTACATGCTTGTGAAGATGGCTAGGATAGAGATCCATAATGGAGATACAGATATTTGTGGTGAGAAATGAAGAGGCACATACTTGTCAGAGGTTCGAATTTATGATTTGGTTGGCTCACCCCATGTTGGCAAAGAAAACCCCAGATCCTTCCTCGAAAATATCCTTATAAGCTGGCAACAGACTGTTGACTCCAAGTGCACTGCACCCATCTATTCCAGCAGAAGCTGCATCAATATTCAGTATGTTCTCACTCGTAAGACCAATGCCAGCTCCCCTACCCCGAACTTCAAAATAATTTTCATACAGACTTGCGCAGCCAGATGAACCTGGGGTTAGAATGTTGAATGAGTCTGCACCGCCACTTAAGTTGATGTAGACAATAGCTTTGTAAGAAGCAGATGACATTGGTGGAGGTGGTGTGCTTGCTCTCTGAGATCCTCTTTTGCGCACTGCAGGTATAGTGAGAGCAAGGTAGGACATTATATTATGGTGAAAGGGGGCATCTATTGTGAGAATTATTCAGCTTCTGACTTCTCTCATGATACTCTCACCTGTGTTTGAGGTATGAAACTCCGGTGTTATAGACAAAAGTTTCAACAGAGCCCTGTCGGCAAACTCAAGTCCATGATTCTCCGAAAAGTAGGCATGTGCATCCTGGATATTAACAATGTTGGTTGCAATTAGATGGTCATGTCTATATCAGTTGCTTGACAAAGGAAGTAAGAACAGCACTCACAGCTAACACTTGTTTATTCTCTGCACTCAAACGCCCGGCAGTCATCATTGTGGAGAGTTCATCAACCTTACTGGAAACATCACCACCATTCGTCTGAAATGGGAATGTGAGGTATCCTACAGAGGCTTGGTAATCACCAACAGGAACAAGATTACGCAAGATGGGTCCAAAGCCACCATCGAGATGGGACAGCCCATAGTTAACAAAACTGAATAGACCATTTGTCTGTTTTTTTTTCAAGTTGAGAGGGGAAGTTCAGGTGAGTATTAAGAATCATCTATTTGCAGAAAATTCAAATACAACATATCCCACTGATGTCGTCAGGCTTTCACTATGGAGTAAGTTTGGGTGCAAGTCACTGCCTTTTAAGCAAAAAATGCCTAAGATCATTCGTGCAGGTAAGAAGACACCATTGATTGTATTTGTCCTTCAACTAGTACTAGTGCAGCATCGTCAAAGGATATTGCACAAGGCACAGGACAAAATTCAATCATACTTACCAGACCAACAACTGATGACATTGCAAGCAGCTCAGACTCGGGGGATACTAATTCTGCCTCGGCACACGCTCCTGGAGGGGAAAAATCAGACGAAAAGAAGCTAAACTGATCAGGAGGATCAAATACCATCTGGCCGATTTTGTAGGATACGTCCTCGAACAAGCCATGGCGAAACTTGACGTGTGGTCTTCGTTTGAAGTCAAGACTTCTCATGAACTGCATAACTTTCAGCAATGGCTCGCGTATGTTTCCACTGATGGGATCTTCATCAGTAACTGAAATCGAAAGAGAGCAAACATTAAATATGGGACAAAACTGTGCAATACAACATATTCATATGGCATTACCACTTACCAGGACTCAATGATTCTGGATCAAGAGTTATGGCTGCAGCTACCGCTTTCATGTCTCCATACTTATTGCTTCCAAAAGTGACTCCACCGCTAGAAAATGATCCACTGGTGAAAGCTTGTGTTACTCTTTGGACAAACCCGGGAGATGGATTTGAAATTCCATGATACTGAATAAGCTTCTTGCAGATGAAAGGTGCAGCACTCGGGTAGCGAATCAGGTGAGTTAAGAATGCATCAACTGAAAGACACATCATGTTTTGAGAGAAAAAGAATTAGTTGGTGAAAATGAGGAAGTATCCTGATCATGGCATGCAACGTTTTGCTGAAAGCTACCTAAGATTACATACCTTCATATTCTGCATCCCTCAACTCAACCTTGACCAAATTAATAAACGAGGGTGGATTCCTCAATTCATACAATCCGCCAAGGGTAACATCTGATCTCATATTCTTGAAGTATGCTTCTTCTCCATATTCATCAATCACTTTGAAAATAGTAGATGTTGCGCCAATGATACCTCCCGAATCAGAAGACGCAAATGCCTCAACATCATCGGATGATCCAGCCAGACTATAATCAGAGAAGGTCTCTGGAGCGAATGCCCCAATTTTTAGCGACAAAACATCCTCCCTGGAAGGTAGCGAGTCAAATGCATGCGTTTCTGAGAGTGACACTGAACAAAGGCAGGCATTGTCCGAGGTGATGGAGCATGCCCCATTTCCACATGTGTTATTTGTACTGGGATAAAGCTGGAGATAGATTGAGCAGAACAAGCACCTCACTGTGAGTGATCAATGTGGGACGAGGAATCTTTTGTAAAGCAAACTAGAAGCATTGAACTAACCTCTACGAAGGTCATGGGATCCACCCCCCAAGACACAGACATGTAGTTCACAGTGTTGACTTGATCAACAAATGGCACCCTGTGCAAAAAAAATATTTGTTCCATTTGAGAAAAGGGTCTGAAGACAAGATAATACATGTGCATTGAGTAATATTAGCAGGCATCTAGATGTACTTACGTATCATCGCCAAAGAAAGGATTTGTTTCAGGTTGATGGATGATAGCTCTGATGATAGAGTTAAAAAATAATTTTGGTTTGAGAGTGAGGACTGCAAAAAAATGGAGGTTATGTGTTAAGTAATAGAATTGTGCAACTTACATCATCCCATCCTCGCGCACCTTGACAAGCTGACTACATGATGCGGGTGTCCAGAAAAAGGTATTCCTCGATGGATACGGATAATTGTACACAGGACGAGTATTCACGAGGGGGTTGTCTGCTATCATGCTCTTGGGATCACACACCACCATATTGTCTGCAAGGCAATGATTATTATTCGTTTCAAAGGCAACCTTCTCTCCGTGGTATTCGAAATCATAGTTGTAATTTGCCCGGTCGTTCTGAGAGGGCCCAAAAAATCAATTTTGTTTTGCCAAAAAGTTAGAATTGAATATCAACAAAGGAAGATAATATGGGGCACAAGTGTCGTCCAAAGGCATTACAACTTACCTCACAGCAAGATCGTGCAGCCACTGCCATTCTTGGATTGGCACACATAGCATGAGTATGTCTCCTACCAACTCGTGGCACAAACTGTGAATACCCACTAATCACTTTCTTGGGATTGTCGTAAAAGCTCAGCTCGACGCATGGCTGGCGAATATATTCATAGAATGCTCCTGGGGTCACTTGAACCACCTCTACATTATCCACTCTACATTCCTTACCATAGCACACAAGATTCGTATCAAGCGTGACAGTCTGAGCAAAGTTGCACGTTGCGCCTCCATCTGACGAATTACACAGCTTGTCAAAAAGACTGGAGCCGGAGGGATCAAGAATGAAACGCTTAATTGATTCATCACTGTCCCAGTGGGGTGGATTATAGTGTGACATGGGAAGACTGGAGCTGCCCCGGAATCGGTATGTGGCACCTATCTTTAGGAAATGATGCTGAGGCAGGTCAACGCAGAGAGGAAAGCGGTCACCTATCCAGTTGCCATCAACAGATGACTTGGGGAAGAAATCCTTGTTTTGGTATGTATAAGTGACAGGGCACCGGTGAGATCAAATATCTTCCATGCAGATTGCCATAATTTGTCACTGAAACACTTACATGCTTGTCGACATCGATACGCAACGGATCCAGCCTAGACTTCTCTGATCGGAACAGTTCCTCGACGTTACCTCGTCTAGCAGTAAATATAAAACCTGTAAAGACCCTTGCATTGCTCAATATATCCAAATTGGTGTATGTTTGAATCATCCGCCCATGCTCATCCCGTACCTCACTCCCATCATCGTTCAGCTCATGCAACCCAATCGTATATAATTGCATGATTTCTCTTGCGTAATTCTCGTCTGGAAATACCATCACACCAGATGTGTCCCATTGCAAGCGGGTAGAAGTGCTATCAACGTAGTTGAACTGCTCTCCCATTTTTGAGTTAAAGGTCATTTCTTAATGAAGAGGATGCAATTGCAGCGAGGAAAAAGCTTGAGCAATTGCGAGAATTTTTATACTTTGCAAGACCAATACTGGAAGTTCAAACCCTAGCCCCTCACGATTAGCTTACCTTTCAATATATCAAAATACGTGCCAAAGCAATGTCGAAGAAAGATATCATAAGAGTAGAGATTGGACTCAGTGTTTTCGGGGTGGGAGGCAGTTCCCACGTTGAGGAGCTCATACAAACTCCAGGCCTGTTTGGGTTCAGCGGGGCAAATTGTTTAGTTAAGGGTTAGAGTTGCAATGGCGCACAACAATGTACCTAGATGGACTACTTACCATCCTCTGACAAAGCTGATCCTCACCCTCCAACACGTTCATGGCCCAGACAGTCGCCTTCTGCTTATCGTAATCTCCATAACTTTCCTGACACCCAATACACGCCAAATCTCTGTGAATGACATCAAAGTAGTCATCCAGGGTAGGGTCGGGCGCAACCTCATTTGGACTGCCACATACTAGAGTGCCACCGCCACGGTTCTGGGCTACATTGTTTGCTAGCTTGATCGTAGCAAGGTTGTCAGCCAGACTCTTGAGCAGGACACTGTCAGTATTCAAATTCATCTGATCAGCAAATTGATCAAGGACGATCCTGTCACCATATCTAGCTCCCTGGTTCACTCGGCTGGTGGAAGCGTAGGAGTATCGGCTGACTGCCCTGATGCCATCCCATGAGTTCTTGACTTCCTCAAAGTAGGACATGGGATGCGCTTCTGTGGGATATGTCATTATTCCCAACTCTGTCCATTCTGTAATATGGGTGGCGTTCGTAGCATTCACCGGATGTTCCAGTACATAAGATGTGAAATCGTAGATAGACCTGTCCAGAGTCAAGAGAGCAAATGTAGAAAATGGAGGATATCACCAGAAAGAAGTTTAGAATAAAGGAACAGAGCCCACAAGCAGGTAGAGCACTGGGACTTACATATAATCTGGATGCATATTCTCCCAGCAACCCTCATCAGTCATGACCAGCATGCCATACTCTTCAAAATCCAGCTCATCGCACCCATCCTCCGCCAAGTCATTCCAAAGCCAGATATCACGAAGATATGGATTCTCATCATTACTCGTCTCCAGCGCGTGCTTAAGTGCATCATTTGACTTGGTAGCAAGACTGTTGGTGCACGTGCCTGCATCAAGGTCAGTGCGGGGCCTCCAGCGGGACACGGGATTCTCGGGGTAACACGGAGGCTTTGTCTCATTTAACAAGATTGTTTCATCCCATCTTAACCCATCGATCGCGTAAATGTACTTGGAAGCGAGGGTGGCATTGTGCAACTTGGCCAAGGTCTCGTCGTCGAATGTTACTACCAACTGAACATCAAGCAGGGTGCGGCTAGTATCCACATACTCCTTCACACATACATTTTCTTCAAAGCTCAACACGCAGTGATCGTAGTTAAAAAAGTTCGGCTGCTCATTAGTTGGCATGCATAAGTGGCATGATACAGGTGAGATCAAACATCTTCTATGCAGATTGTCATAATTTGTCACTGAAACACTTACCTGTTCATTGGTACAAAGGGCCACATTTTGGTCGTTCACAATAAAGTACTCGCCTCCCCAGGGATACTGCTGGGTCTTGAGTCCTTGATTGGTTGCACGGAGAGTGGAACGGAGTACTGAATTGCCGCCGCCATCAAGTAGGGGATTGTCAATCGTGTTCTCATGCAGTATGAGGCGACTATCGTACAGGGCATAGCTACCATCTGCAAGCAAAGCAAAGACGGGCTTGTCAGGCACGAACCTTGAGGGTAGGACATCAGGGTTATTATCATCTCCTCCTCTGTAGTCATTGTCGTACGGCGTTGGAAATGTGGCGCAGACCTCGGCTTGGGAGCTCAACTGGTCAGTTTCTAGAAGCAGGTCACCACCATATGTTTGCTCAACATTAATAGGTGTCACGGTAGCACCCACAGACAGGTCAAGGACGTGGAGAGCAGTAACATTGACAAAATTGGGATCAATATTCACGGTTGGATTGCCGTGTCGGATCTTGACGCACTTGTCGTTGATGACAAAATTCATACGGTTAGGATACTCGGACAGCTGCCCCTCGACTTCGTCCACCTCACACAACTCGTATTCCTGGCTGCCATCCATGGGTAAGAGCTCGCCGGTACCATCCACTTGAAAGGGGTACCGGATCACGGTCCTCACTTCGCCAGCATACCTGATGACGTATCCAATAGTCTGTTTGGAAGAGTAGTTTGATTAATATGTGAGTTGACAGATATAATATATGATGTATTTGCAACAGTTACAAAAAATGGTAGCACAAAAAAGATACCACATTTATCACTCAATCTCGTCAAACTCACCTCCTCAAACAAATTCGTCGGAGCCATACTCGGCACCAAACTGAAACTTGGACTCTCCGTATAGTCACTTCCCACCATGCCAAAGTCGCTCACCCTATATTCACCTCCCGCGTCCATATTCCTTGTTATCATTTGAAACAGTATGAAATCGACGCGTCCTGGCCAATCCATGTAATTACCTGTATGGAAGAATTGATATTCCAAAATAACAGATGATGAGAGATTGTATCATTCAAGGAGCAGACAGATGATGTTCAACAAAGTACCAAAAGAGAGGATACCACAACTGACTTACCGAACATGGTAAACTTTTCCGTCACTACATATTGCCATTGGCCATCCGCAGATGGAATAGTCTCAGCCAAGGCTCGGACATAAAAGTTACAAACATCCCTCCGACAAGGTCCATTCACCTTATCATCATTAATAAAACGCATACGCAGTATGATACGCATATCAATGGAGGCAGTGTTCACAACCTTGACATTGAAACCAAACTGGTACTGCTCTCCTGGCACAGCCAACGGTTGGATGTTTTGACGAAGCGTCTTGCCCTGGTGCATTACCATGACATTACGTCCCAAAGAGGGGTCACGTGTGACGTAGCCGGCGGTGGAGGCATACTTCCAATACTGATGCTCGAATTCAAAGTTGGGATTGGCGAAGAATCCTGAGGTTGGTACATCGACTGTGGTGCTGCCAGTACCCGTAGTGTTATCCCCGAGACTTGCAGTAGAGGGTGACACCTTGGAAACATGCACATCATCAATATACCACGAAGCCTCAGAGGTAACACGAAACCTAAGATGGTAATGGTTACAAGATTCAGGCTCCAACATGACCCCATCGTACTTCCAATCATCTCCCACCTTGTGATACGCCTTGATATGGACCCATTCATCGGCATTCTCAATGAGGGTACGTGAGACCATGTACGAATCATCGGTGGGTAAGGCCCAAGGACGTCGACCCTTGGAGAGGTGATAGTGGCTTGTGTACATTTGAAAGACTTGGTTGGCGGCACCTTCGATGCGTACCCTGAGACTAATGTACAGCACGTCTCCAGCCACTATAGGCTCGGCAACACGTGCAGCGGTACAGGTAGGTCCAATGGGTCGGAACAAGAAGCACTTGGTCCCTCCTCCAATTCTCAAGGAGTTGGTGCCTTCGTAGACTAGGTCGGGAGAGCTTCCGGCTGTGGTGTTTAGAACGGTACGAGAGCATCGGCTGAGCCATTGGTTCTTGATTTGAGCATCGAAGCCTTCCATGTCGCCGAAGGGTAGGAGGTTGGACGAGACAGGTGCTGCAGTTAAGGTCTGCAGTATAGACAAGCATTTGAAGTCAAGAGAAAGGGTGAGATTCACATATCATGTGTCAGTAAATAGATTAAGTAATACCATTCAAGAAACTCAAGCCAAATATGAAACGCAGACAGAAGAACTCACCGGAGCAAAAGTAGCCACAGGAATGGCAACAGGCGAGCTACTTGGACTCTTGATAGGCGACCGGGTTGGAGCACTGGTACCGGCATCAATCAAACTCGAATTCCCACTCCCTCCCTCAGCAGCTGCAGAACCAAAGTACTCCACCGTCTCCACCGTCATACGATGACCTTTCTGAGTCTGAAAACTCCCTCCCAAATCTTGTGTACCCCATCGTAACGCCTTGGACTTTTGCACGTCATAATTGGTAAAGGCAAACTTGCGCCATCTCGAATTTATCTCGCAAGGATGTGGGCCACTCTCGCCAATACGATACGTTTCCTCCTTGCGAGGATTAAGTCTACGACGCCAGTACTTGCGAAGAGAGGAAAATTCCCCTGTAGAAAAAGTGGTGGGGTCCATTTGATTTTGTGTCCATTCTAGTTGAAGCTGTGCCATTGCCTCGGCATGCGTCATACCACTAGATTGAAGAGAGAGGAAGGTAGCCTCGAGAGTATTCAGTTCGTCTGCGGTAGGTCCAAAGGTATTCTTTTGTAAGAATCTTGATAGTTCATTTCGCACACTCAAGCTTCGTTGGTAGTAGGTTAGAAAGTAGGGTACATCATTGTCCACCAACTGACTTGGATCCTTGGGATGGGGCATGCTTGAGATTGGAAGGGTCACCTCGCATAGATACTCGCCGGAATTAAAGTTATCACCTGTATTGCCAGCTTCACCGCATACATAGTTTAGCTGTCGTGAGGCTTTGCCTGGGGGACGTGTCCAGTCTCCCTCTTCTCCCACAGAGGTTCCATTGGAAATTTCTCCGGGTACGGAGGGCACGGAACGTCCGAGAGGCAGGTAGAATCCACGTCGCGCGTCCTTGTCTTCCATGGGCAACGTCCAACGATGAAAGACGCACATGCTTGTACTACCATCGCCACTTCCCGCAATGGTCGTCGTGGGCTTGATGGGTTTAAGCAAGATGGTCTGCTCTTCAATGGTGGTGTTGACATTTGTCAAATGAAAGGGCACGCCGGGCGTGAGTGTCGAGCCGTCATCGTTGATGCAAGAATGGACGGTGGCGGTGGGATCGAAGAATATTGCTGATTCGACGAGGGTTGTGGATAGGAATAGTAGGATGGTGGGGAGGATCATGTTTGGGAGATCTTAAGCAATGTGATGAGCTCCCGCTCGCTCGGGTGGCGTCCGTCGATAAAAAAATTTATTCGATCGATCAAAATGGTATGGAACTCGTTACTCTTTGGGATAGGAAGGGCTCCGGATTCCAGAGATGGTGATGTGTGTCACCAAGATTTATGGGCTGGCCATAACCGGATTGAACCCTCTCGTTCTTAAATTCTCTTTGCCAATAGAGAGCAGATGAAAGATGAATGAATGAATGAATTGCAGCGCTTGATTGCAGCCCTTGATTGCAGATTGCAGTGAATGAATGTGAGAGGCTGGATCTTTTTTGGCTTTGCATGCACCATCTCTTTTGTACGTATGCTTTTGTGAGCTTTTGTGGCACATAAATTTGGCCGGAGCCGATGACCGTTAATGACCTGTCTCCAAAGATAGATTCTCCGTCATCTCACGTTGGAATAAATACTATGGCCGCGTACGTCATTGTTTTGCATGGCGGGAAGAGAAGCGTGGACAGAAAATGACTCTTTCATTCACTTTCAGACAGATGCAGGAGAATCTGCCTTAGCAAGTTTCAAACTTCAAACTGTTGGAAACATCCCAGTTTGAA
>JALLOX010000147.1:4010-15082 GCA_036939695.1 Thalassiosira ordinaria | reverse complement strand
AGTGAAACAAAAGAAGCAGAAGCAGAGGAACCAGCTCAAGACGAAAGCAAATCAGCAGAACTTCAGCTCCCCATATACACACTCACCATTCAAATGGAATACACTCCCTCCACTGATGATAAACGTGATGCCCTCTATGATAAACTCAATGAGGTGAGCAAACGCAAGGTGGCAGCCATCAATGAACTGCGTAAAAGTGCGGGCATTGTCAATCGTGCAAAGGCAGCAGAGGCAGCCAGTTCTGGTAGCAGCGATGTGAGCGGCAAAAAACCGGCGGTCAAGCCTGGCTTCTTGAACAAATCCAAAGCCGCGGAAGAGAAGTTACCACCTTTTTGGAAGCGATGGTATGAGAAGACGATTGGGCCAAAGTCTATGCTTTGGGTGGTGGGGCCAATTGCAAAGAATTATGTCATTTTCGCCGGTATCTCGTTGTTTATCCATTATAAGGGTGACTTGTTGGCACTGCCTCCTCCAGTGTAAGTTTATTGAAAAATGGAAAGGAGCAAAACAATAGATAGAGAGAGCAATGATATTTTTCTAAGGGATCTTGAATACTGCAGGTAGAAATCTTAATTTGGACAGTGAATTTTGCGTTACTGTTACTTACTACACAATGCTCTCGAACCTTATTTGCTAGAATTACCTAGCATTCTCTGCCTGTTCCACTATTCTTGCTCTGCGATATGGATTCTCCTTCTTTTCAGCTGACTAAATGTATTCGGTAGCCTTATCCTTGCATTTGCAATGCTTACGGTCCTTTCCTTGATCATCTCACTCTCTAAGGAGTCAGACTTCGCCTTCTCCTTGTGTTCCTTGTTTTTTGTTGCACAAAATGATCCTTTGTTATCGTCATCGGTTCTAACCCAAGTCATCTCTTGCCCAAACAGCCCTAGTTTTCCTCTCAACTTGAATTCCTCCTTCGTGGTAGCTATGGTAGATTTGGTAGCCCAAGATTTTCCTTGGTTGTTGAAATGAAATCGAAAGGAGTAAATAGATGTACCCCAATCATGTGTCGGTGCAGTACCAGTCTTCTGATTGAAATAATGCTGTTTATAGCTAGTGTACGTTGCCATTGCAGGTGTTTGTTATAATGAAAATGGAGGAGACCACTATTGGTAGCTCTGAAATGTTGGCTTTTGTCTGGAGTATTATTTTGGTGTGTGCTGCTGCTATGCTTTTTTACAATTTATGAGAAAAGAAGTTGTCCAGCTGTGTGTTTCTCCAAGAGAGTCTCCGGGGTGTACGATAGGGCGTTCTCCTTTCTCCGTGCAGGAGAATAACATTCTTGCGGGTTCTTGCTTACACATCATCTATCATGGGTATGAAGTAGGGTTCTCTTTGAACACGACATACAATGTCATAACATCACGTCAAGATCACACACAATTTTGATCCAAGATAAAATAGTGCCCAAAAGGAATGTAGCATAAAACAGCGCTTACACATCTCTCTTGGAGGAATCCTCATCCATGCAGAGTATGCAGAACAGCATTCTTGAAGGTTCTTGCTTTCATACAAGCAGTGTTCTCGTTGAGCAAGATCACATGAGTAGGAATGATGTGAGCTGACCAGAGACAATTGTTGTGCCTACAAAGTATTGTCAGTAATTGTACCTTACATCGATTGGAATGCCCTCTCTCTCCAGCTCTCTGGGAGATAGGAAGGTGATAGTATTCGCCAAACTCTTGATTTGGACAATGGACTTTGCATTACTATTACATCTTTTGAAGAAAATACACCTGTGAACCAGGCATTTGGCATCATAAGGCAGCCGATTCAAATAAGTGCAGCCAAATGGCATTTTACTGTTCTTAGCCTGGAAGTACCTAGTACCGACATTATCATTGAACAAAAGTAGGGCGAGCACCCACAACAGAGGCAGTTCATGCAAAAAAGAACTCAAAGAAACATTCAAACCGAGAAACACCACCCGACGACCTCTCCAGGCCTACCCCTCATTATCATACTAAATCTAAACCATGTGCACCTTTTTCTTTCAGTTCATTCTCCTCTCTTTATAGCTGTGCGAACATATTCCGTAGCTTTTCCATTGCATTTGCAATGCTTGCGGTCCTTTCCTTCATCACCTCTTGCTCAAAGATGTCCGATTTCACCTTCACCTTGGGCTCCTTGTTTTTGGTTGCACAAGATGAGCTTTCTCTGTCGTCATCTGTTCTAACCCAAGTCATCTCTTGACCAAACAACCCTAGTTTACCTTTCAACTTGTACTCCTTCTTTGTAGACGCTAGGGTAGATTTGGTAGCCCCACATTTTTCTTGATAGTTGCAGTGAAATCGAAAGGAGTAAAGAGATGTTCCAGTACCATGCGCTCCAGACGTCTGGGTGAAGTAATGGTGTTGATAGCTAGTGTAAGTTGCCATTGTGCTGATTGAGATGCTGGATATGAGAACAGTAGCCACAAGAGATGCTGCTGTGTTTGTGTTTTATGATAACAGCAAGAGAAATGAAGTCATGTTCTCTGGGTGTCTAAATTAATCTGGCCTTTTTAGTGCTTACAAGCTACAAGCAAGCAGTAGCCGGTTGGATCATAGTCGTGATGACTTGTCTCTCTCTCTCTACAATAGAGAGAGAAAAGTGGGCGGGACTGTTTGCTTGGTACCACATATTGTTTCACCTTTCGCATTGGATTGCTTAGCCGAGTTGGATAGAAGATGAACATATTGGGTAGATATCATGGTAGAGGATGACTTCTCTGCTTCTCCCTCTCTCTAGACTAGAGCAGATGAAAAATAATCTCTGTACATTATGTGAACCAGATATTTGGTAAGGAGCCGATTCAAACCAGTGCAGCCTAAGATTTCATTTTACTATTCTTAGCCTGGAACAACCAAGACATTATCATTAAGTCGGGTCAACGCCCATAACATTCATGCAAAAAAGAGGTGCTCTTACAATGTAGGACAGCTCAACATTGAGAAACATTTAAACCATAGAAAGAATGGCAACTCGGCCAACCACAACCTTACGGCCTCTTCAGGCCTACAACCCATTCTCATACTAAATCTAAACCAGATTCGTGGTTTCGGTTGGCGCTTTTCCATCTTTTGATTTACCAAATGGCAACTTGATTTTAGGAATTTTGATAGCCGACCAAGATTGCTGAAGTTCACCTTTGAGCACAGCTGGATCAGAATCCGTACTCTCGCCATCGAAGAATTTTGCAATCGACTTGCTAACAATCTTAGCTCTCTCCGGGTCGAGGTCTTTCAGCATTTGCTTCTTGATCAGGATAGAATCACGCAGCATCAGCAATTCCTGTAGCCCCGCGAGAGGAACAAGGATCTTCCGGAATACCTTATCAGCACCTCGGAACATTGGAAGCATCAGGTACACAGTTGTAAAGATTATTAAAGTATAAAACCCAGGGACTTTTCCTAACCAAGTTTCAAAGATATCCATCATAAGAAAGAGGCACCCATAGACGGCCCAATAAGTCAACCAGTATGTATCATCCTCAATTTCTTCGGTAGCTGCAGCAGTAACTGAACAAACAAAGGGGTAGACTGTGCCTACTGCAATCGTAACAATTCTCTTCAACCCAGCTGGAAGGAACATGAATATGATCCATAAAAGGTAGAGGTGGATGGCGTTGGCCAGAGTCTGATAGACATAGACAATGAAGTTGCTCATTTTCTTTTGTAGAGGTTTCATACGAGGACCCAACAGTGGTTCCGTAATGTGATCATAAAACAGAAGGGCCCCACAAGTCAAAGGGAAGTATAACCAGAAGAAGGCAAAAAGAAGACTTCCGAACCATACAGTATCGCCCCTATCGGCCTGGATAACATCATCCACCCAAGTGGTTAACATGAAAAGTACCCCACCCAACATCCAAAACTGAAGCCATTCTTTGTCATCATCATCATCCGGAGTACAGACTGCTTTGGTTGCTCGGTATATGGGATAGACACACCCAACAAGTGACACCGTCAACTCAGTAAAGACATAAGAGGCAACGCCCTGTGGGATGAAGATGACGGAGCAGATTGCCACCGCCACATAAATTGCATGGATTTTCCAATCAGTACCCTTGTTTGGTTCAAGATAGGTGTAGGATAGTGATACACCCACAAGGACAGCGACGGAAGAGCCAACCGCGATCCAGATGTTGTTGTCCTCACTCATAGCCTCACTCATGGCATCACTCATAATAGCAGTTGTCGCTCTCGAGATTTTGAAGAGGAAAATTGATTTGTATTACTGCGGCTGCGGCTACCGACGCGGCTGGGTGAGGAGAGGGAGCGGGGACGAAGAATAACTCTTTGGCTCGGACTTGCTTTGCCGCTGGAGTAGTTTGCTGATTGGTTTGCTGGCAAAGAAGCCAGAAAGAAGCTGATGATTTGGCAGCTTTTGGCAGATCTTTTGGCGCGGAGATGATGTAAAAGATATTCAGCGATGCAATCCTTTGCTAAAATAGATCAAGAATAGAGTTACAGCGATTTTCTACGTGGCATAGTACGAGTGCTACCAGAATGAGACAGATCAATGCGAACTTAGAACTCTCAGACTCTCAGATCTCAGAAATAATACAGTGGACTACCCCCTCGGGGGTGTATCTTTAAGGATACTGGAGAGCATCCCGCCAAAATTTATCTCCCCCCTTCCGCGCCGCGCGATCCCTAGTAATATCGCGTATGTGGCTCGCAGGGGGGTATCATTCAGACTAGGCTGGGGCCAGAAAAGGGCTTTCTGTATGTGGGGGTATAAGCCGAACTGGTAGCAAGCTTCGAGCTGACAACATAACGACAAAAAATTCAGCCGTGCTCCCCAGCCATGGCGGAAAACGGAAGCGAACCAAGCAAGCACCCCACCCCCCATCCCCAGGAGCCGTCATTTCCGCACCCAGTAATAAGAACACAACAATAGAACAACAATGTCGGAGTGGGTAGGATGCTGTTGCCTCCAGTGCATACGTGAGAAGGAGGTTGGCGTCGTTGAAGATTTAGGTGCGTTTGCCCTTTGCACAGCGGCGAGTTAATTATTTTTTGGCACCCGGCCTCTCGAGTCATGTCGCCCATTCTGGCTGTTGGCTGCATCTTGTGGATTTATTAAGAAGGCTCACCTATCATGCTTGGAATCAGGTCTGGGGTGGGGGATGGGGGCATTAGCGGTGCTGATGTGTGCTGCTCTGATCTTACGGACATCACGGCGACGTCCGCGACATGCTTGGAACATTTTTGCCTTTCTTTCCACGAGTTTATTCGGGCATCCATCTCAATCTAACCCTTTCATGCCTCACTTTTTCAGGGCAATTCAAAAGACTCGTCGGGGAAGGTCCTAGCTGTATCCTATGGCCGCTACAATCAGTCGTGGGCCGTCTCTCCCTCCGCGTACAGCAGCTTGACGTCCTCTGCGAAACAAAAACAAAAGATAACGTCTTCGTCCAAGTAGGCGTTGCGGTGCAATATAAGGTAGTGACAGAATCCGCCTACGATGCATGGTACCGTTTGACGAGTCCAACCAGCCAGATTCAGGCGTATGTCTTTGATGTTATCAGGTAAGATAACTGTGGTTAAACTGGTCCAGGTAGTAAGTCAATTTGTGCCTAATTTCTTAAGTTGTTCTGTTCAGGTCCACTTTGCCCCGTATGGAATTGGATCAAGCATTTGAATCCAAAGATGATATTGCCCAAGCTGTTTTTGAACAGCTTCAGGCTGTGATGAAAGATTATGGTTACTCTATTGTCAACACACTTGTCACTGATCTGGCCCCTGATTCCAAAGTGAAAGCATCAATGAACGAAATCAATGCAGCGAGACGTCTCAAGGAGGCTGCCTCCCACCAAGCAGAGGCAGATAAGGTTCGTCAGGTGAAGGCTGCAGAGGCCGAAGCTGAGGCTAGGTATCTGTCGGGTTTGGGTGTGGCAAGGCAGCGTAAGGCTATTGTGCAGGGTTTGCAAGCTTCCGTGTCAGAGTTCAGTGGGGAGGTGGCTGGAGCCAAGCCGAAGGACGTCATGGACATTTTGCTATTGAGCCAATACTTTGACACTCTCTCCTCTGTGGGGGCCAACAGTTTGATATTGGAGCATGATCCTGCAACGGTTGCCAATCTGCAGCGGCAGGTTGGGGAGAGCTTTATGCAACAGGGGAAGACGAGAGATTTCTTTTCCTAGAAATATGAGCTCAGGACTTCTCCGTGTTGGGATTGTTGCTTCCTTTTTAGTTTCATATTGCCTGTAAAAACCGGTGATTATTGTTTTCGATGTAGGGACAACGGACACCTATGCTCTCGAATGTATGTGAAAAACTCCTATGGGGAGTTGATCGCACAAAAGAGAAGTGAAGTTGCAGATTGCTCAATGGGTTTGCCCAGAGCTTAAGCAATTGGTGTAGAACTGTTAGAGAAATATAATGCACTGTTAGACCACACAGCACACATGTTGGCAGCAAGCTCGACTTTGTTCCAATAACGCTGCATTTCCATAGGCATGCAGCCTTACTTATTGAGGCGCCTCCAGAGACTCAAGATACCATCCACCGCATGACTTCGTGAAACAAGCAATCTTGACTTCCCATACACTCTCATCAAGCATGGAAGTGGCATTTCCTATTATCTCTAGAGAGCTAGAGAGGAATAGGAACAACACTCTCAAGACTCAAGACTACCTACTGGGCATCCAAAAAATAATGCCGCTGTGCCCTACGACCTCAAGCAAGCCAAGGTGTACCTTGATGATTGCAAGACGGAGTTGTTGGTTGTCGATACTCTTCTCTCCATGTACCTTAGCTTGAACTTGACCTTCTTCTGACCTTTAATAAGTGTGTGCCAAATCCTTGTGAATGTTGTGTGACTGAGGGAATAGGAACTACAAACCACACTCACAAGACAAATGTACATCGTTTGTAGGAGTGCCTTGTTGGAGACTCCTACCTCCCCTCTATGTAGAACGCCTTATTGACATTCTTTATGATGATGTCATGTCTGCAAGTATGATGTGTGCATTGTGGGCCAACTAACTAGGTCAACATTGCAATAACTTCTCTGGAGAGACATTCAAGTTATCATTTTCCATGTCTGATGTGTCATGGCATTGAAAAATATTGTCATGTCACATAGGTACCTGCGACCGTGCTCAGCTCAAGAAGTATTCACGACATTGCAGCTCAATACTACCTAACACAGCGCTTTGCCAACTCCAACTATTTTTCAACTCCACAAACAGAATCTACAGGGATGATGGGAACTGTGGCAAGAGCTAGAGAAGAAAGAACCATTTGGCAAGATCATTCACTCTTGCATGAACACTTGAACTTGAATTTGATTGACATCATAATTGCATAACAACGAGCAACCATGGCGCTTTTACATCACAATCTCTCATATATTTTTGCATCGCCTTCGAACTTGAACTCATTAGAAAAGCACAACAACTTCAGACAAAACCAAGTCTACTTACAGTCCAACAGGTCCCACCATACATGATGATGAAGCAATCTCAACCTTCCTGCCAATATCCAAGATGCAACTCTAGCTGGGAAGA
Organism: Thalassiosira ordinaria; assembly: GCA_036939695.1. NCBI lineage: Eukaryota > Bacillariophyta > Thalassiosirophyceae > Thalassiosirales > Thalassiosiraceae > Thalassiosira > Thalassiosira ordinaria. Next base: position 7,581 of record JALLOX010000147.1, on the reverse strand, counting down.
TTCGAATGAGCGTCTCCACTTCAAGCTGGACAATCCAGCCGTGACCATTGGGCGAGCGATTCTCGAAAGACCTACCAAGATGACCAAAGCAACGGCTCCTCTCAATTATATAGCGTTTCATTCAGCATACTTGCCAATCCACCGCGTAGATGCTCAGCTCAATCTTTTCGAGACTCGTTCATGATATTCATAAATGTCACCAGCAGTGGCTTGCATGTACCGCAGTTTGACTTTACCAGGCCACCACCATCATAAATTATCATGATCCACCTTCTTACGCGACCTTGATCATGCTGATTTGATTGCTTCCACTAGGAAACGAGTCTTTGTACAGTCCTGCCCAATGCTGGTGGCTACCTTCAATTTTGATAGAAAAATAGAATGTACATTAATTATTAGAATGTCATATTACTGTTGACCAGTGAGAGGACAATTCTTGTCACCTCTGCTTCTTGCTGTTTGTTCCACACTATTTAGCCACCTGTCTCGTCTGGGTTTGGTATTGTCTCATATCACAGCAATATTAAAGTTCCATGAAAGAAGGCATGCTCCTCTCTCTTCACTACGAACCGACCATAAAGTTCCATAGTTAGAGGCGAGACCTCCTTGGACACAATATCTACTTGTACAAATAACAAATACTCTTATACAGTTGACATGATACAGTCAAGACTTAAGCTTCTCTATGCTCCAACCACCTAACAACCCACCTATTTAGAAAAATTGAACTGGCACGCTGATCATTCCATCTTGGCAAACGTCTCATTTTGGTGAGTACAAACTAGTTTCCCAACCGTTTATGTATTGCATCTAACCTGGCCTCATATTCCTCCCTCCAAGCCCGTGCGCTATTCGAGAACGCGTCAGCCACATCACTAAAATTGTCCAACTCATCCGGCATCGTGATCGAATCTCCTCCACACCCATCCATCATATGATCACCCCTGTGTTGATGATGCTGTGCATCGTCATCATCCTCTTCTGAGTGGTGACGAAGATGATCCGCCTCTGATGCCTCAAGGCCATTTGTCGTGAATGAAACGACACGGTTGGCCATGGAGCGGCTTCCCTGGGAGGCCGCCTCAGCGTTGGCGATGGCAGCATTCACTCTGCGGGTGCCAAAGGAGCGAGAGGATGCCACGGCTGCTGTGGAGAGTATCGACGGGCCAAGGCTTGCGCTCGCCATACTCTGCGTGCCTGTGGCAGCGCTCTGTACTGTCAAGGGACTCTGTGAGCGGCTACGTGGCCGCTCTTCTTCGGGCTGATCATCAGTGGTGGCTGTCATGTCATACTCCTCACTATTCATTCGCATTGTGCGATGCGAACGAAGCACGCCTACCTCCTCCACGTCTTCCCTCAAAACATCTTCCTCAGACGCCCTGGACGAGATCCGTGTGATACCCACACTCTCATTGCCCCTTGTGGTGGAAGTAACAACCGTGGAGGCCATGGTGGCACTTGTGACGCTTGTGGGTAGACTCGAGTCAGCATCACCACTGCCTCTAACTGCCCGCGTGGAGATGCCTTGCTCATTCCCGCTGTTTGTTTGGTTTATAGGATTGAGGAGGATAGATTCCAAGTTGGAAATTCGATTTCGCGAGCTTTGTGTAGGAGCTGTCGGGGCACCAGCAGTTTGGACAGATGTGTAAGAAACAGATGACAGACCCAAAATATTGGACAGTTGAAAAGAGTCTCGCATGTACTCACCTGACGCCGAGCTATCATCATTACCATCGTCCTCGATATCCCCATCATCGCTCCTTTCATCATCAATCATCATCAAGGGGTGTGGCCCAAAGTCTCCATCCTGAAAGCTCGTCGCTGTTACTGCGCTGGCTACGCTGGCTCCAGACCGTGTAACGACTGCAATGTTGGCGGGACCTCGATCCCCGCCACGCTGAGTGCCGCCACCCTGGGTAAAGAGGCCGCCAGACATTCCAACACCACTCCCACTTCCGCGGTTGGCGCGCGGTGTGAGTTCTAGCTCTTCGAAGGAATCCACCTCCTCGTCGCTGTGCTGTGGGGTTGAAGGTGTGGCTGCTATTGGTGGGAGACGATCAGTTATAGTAGGGGTAGGGGCTGCAGAGCCACCAGTTCCTGCGGCAATGCCTCCTCCAGGCTGGCGACGTTGATTGCGCCGAGAGTCTCTTTGGGAGACCTTGGCCTCAAGACGAAGAAGCTTGAGTTCCATTGCAACCTGTCAGTAAACAGGACAGTCGAGTGAGCAAAAGTGGAAAAAAGTACCAGTCATGACATAATTTTCAATGTTCATTGAGCGACTGCGATGTAAGAAATAAGATTTGCAGGTAAAACATCACTAACTGCTCACCATTGACTCGCTTTGCAAGAGAAGCTGCGAGTGAAGCCTCGCCTCAAGTGCCATTTTCTTGGCCTGCTCCTGCTGTATAACTTGCAACGCTGGAAGAGAAGAGAACGACAGAGAACCGCGTCAATTAGAAATGGCATCATGATGTGACTTGACTTCTCCGTCTTTCGGACTAGCTCACCTCGTTCAGAATCCCTTCGATTCATTTCTCTCATCTCACCCATGCGATATTCAACATGAAATCTCAAGTCGGCAATGGCACGCAAAATTTATGTGTTCGACACGCTCTCCCCAACATTAAGGAAGATCCATATTGTTTGGGTCTGCACCCGAATCATTCCCATCCCCATGGCAGCCGCAGCAGCAGCACCCAAATCAGACTGCGATCGCAAAGCCATAGGCCAACTGAGTCGGCTCTCCCTCAAAATACCAATGGTGGGCGCGTTGATGAACCTTCTGGAAGTGGAAGATAACACGCTTCCACCAGCACCAGACCGAACGTCATTCTCGTCCGTGGACGATTGGGCCGAGTGATCGGACCATTGATCCCCCGCCAGCCACTGTCTGCGTGGCTTGAGCATCTGAGCCGCCTCCGGGCTGTTCTCTGGCCGCGTAAACAGCGGTGAATTTCACTCACCATGGGCTAGGGCTCTATTATTTGACGGACATCAACATTACCTAGCCAATTGAATTATGTTACTTTTTGTAGTTGTAGTGGATGAAAATGAATAGATTATGGCCGGCCGTCGCTTGCTGCTTGCACTCTTACTCTAGAGTTAGATACTTCTTGCTGTTTGAATGAAACAGCAACGGCAAACTCTAAGCTTCTAAGGGTAAAAACTAAATGATATGTTGCCACAATTTTATCGGATTTTTAGCAGATAGTATTCATTATTGACGAAGCTTATAAAACAACAAAAAGGTGCAACAACTGAGAACAACTCACAACTGTCGACGTGACGCATCATTGGTAAGAAATTGGTAAACGCGCGTAGAAGCTGGTAAAAAAACGGTAAGTTTCACTTTTCCCAGGGTTCGCACAAATTTGCACAGAAAACTTCAACCTGAAGGCCAATTTGTAAGAAATTGGTAAAATTTACAAAAGCTTCCTGGGAGTAATCGCCTTACCAACTCACTACCCACTTCGGGAACTGTAGTGATCTCCTTGACAAGCTTTTCAAAATTGACAACGGCGCTACCGAAGGTTCTCGCGTTGACACATAGCTGGACGACTTGAGCATTTGA
>JALLOX010000146.1:0-14927 GCA_036939695.1 Thalassiosira ordinaria | reverse complement strand
TTTAATAACGAAAGTAGGAGTTCTAAAAGCAAGATGACACACTTTCTCAAATTGCTCTCTTTAGTTGTAGATTCAAGTAAAGATCTCAAACTGTTCTTCATTGTGCTCTTGAGTCTATCATAAATATTGAGTAAAAATGTTTCAGCATAAATCTTCAGTTGCAATCAATTGCAGCAAGTTTTACAAAGTGCTACTACAGTGGATGCAAATGACATGCAAGTGGATTTTGAGTCTCAACGCCTTCTAGAAAACCCATGAATGACTCCATCAGCCATCCAAGCAATATGGCAACGGATGAACCGTCATTTTTCAATGAAACATTTAAAAACATTAGCATGACTGTCTGCATTTCCATCTTTACACCATTTTCAAGTCACTTTTCAAAGAAAGATCTTTGTATTAGCATGACTGTCTGCAGACTTATTGTACACTAGCAATTTTACAAGACAGCTTTTCAATGACATCTACCCATAGAATGGAAATGAAAACAATACTGGCCATATCCTACTAAGTATGTGCACTAACCACGAAGCACTTCCGCACCCCATCACCTACACTTACTCTTTCTCTCTCGCACTAACTGCATTGACTGCTCACAGACCGCCATGCCCAGAAATCACCCGTGAAGTTAGCACTATCCACAGATAAGAATGAGGATGCATTGCTCTCTCCAGTTGCAGATTGATTGATAGTGCTTTGGTGATAGCCCCTACTGGCCCTGCCACCCTTTCTTCGCCCTTGTCCTGCAGTAGCTTTTGTAACATCATCTTTATCATTGTTAGGTTTCTCAGCAGCCCCAGTCCCATCACAATCTTTAATAAGCACCACAGCAATCTCATCAGGGAGGAAGTCCAAATCCTCTGTATTTCTTGAAGATTCTTCATCTTCTTCCTCCAAGTCGAAAAGCCCTACAGAGGATAATCCAGAAGCCCTTCGGTTGAACCTGTTCAAGCTGCTGCTCCTGGCGTGTGTGGCAGATTGCCGATCATGCGCTTTACCCGACGCTGCTGAACATGACGTTGATCTCTCTATGTCTTCCAACGAGCCTTGAAGGGAGTCATCGTTCTCGCTCTCGTTCCAATCCATTTGAGCCAACATGTTTTGGTAGTCCTTCGATATGACCACGCTCTCGCAAACCGCAATTGACTTTTCCTTCTTCTCACCATCGACCGTGGAAGCTTGTGTCGACGAGCCCATAGTCGTTCCGATCCCATCGTTTCCATCATCAGCGTCAGCGGTTCTGCAGTGATTTCCACCGATATGGAGTTTTGACATGACGCCCTTGAGGAGGTCTTCTGGTACCGAACATCGCTTCATCTGACGCTGTTGACAGTGAGCTGCTCGATCTTCGTTCAACTTGGCACATTGATTGATGGCCATTTGCTTCTGCGCCCCAATGGAAAGATTGGGATGTTCTCGTCGAACATCATCCATACATTTCTGGAATTCGTGTACAGCGTGGTTTTCGTCGTCAACATTCGATGATTTTACATCCAATGATGTAGCACGGCCGAGCCGCCTTGCGCTCAAGTTTGATAGAAATGACGTAGGTTGCATCATGATTCTTGTTTGATGTGAAATGAAAACAATACGAAGAGATTGATGATCTGGCTCTAGAGAGAGAGCGGGGTCGACGGGCGGGGGGAAGATGATGAATGGATAGTACGATCTGCTGGAACTGTATCAGATTTCAGATTTTATTTTTGTGTGAGGCACATGCATGATGTGTACCCTATGTAGCCTATGTTGTATGTTGGATATTAGGCTTAGCTTCGTAGGTAGGTAGATACGTAGTAGGTACCTACTACCCAGCTAGCAGGCATGCAGCAGGTAGGCCAGCAATGCAAGGGTCGAGATCTATCGAGGTATCTAGCTGACATCAAGGGAACTGACATGCATCTCATAACCATGCGGGTCTCTACATGATGTGTAGTTTACACAGTCTTGCCTAAGCAGCATTCTTCTTGAGAAAGTGAAGTATCTCCGATGTCTCAAAATGTATCATTACTGTTTTGTTAAATGATTTGATATGATCACTTTTTCGGATATTTGTCTTTCCGCGACTTCTTTCAACCTCATGTCGTGACACCCCCTTTCAATACTCCGCTCTCCATAAAGGGTACCATACACCCCTGGGGGTGTTATTTGGTACTCTTCGCCTGGCTGAGTCCGAGACCTCCCCGTAAAAAGTTATCCCCCCCAATACAAAAGTCAGCTAGATAGGGGAGCGTAGGGGGTGTAACACTCTCTAGGACTAGGTTGGGGCGAGGAGAGTGGGGGTATAGTTCGTGATACTCCACTGTCCATAACTCATCAAAGTTTCCCAATAGAGTTTCATAAAATAAAAGAAGTCATCTGGAAGTCATACAGCATCATGCAGAAATCATTGCGATATGAGCAGAGGCAGGCAAAGAGAGAAAGAGTGCGTGGGATCAAGGATGGAAGGATACCAGGTAGATCGGTAGGTAGGTATCATAGCCAGAATCTTGACTATTCTGGACTTTGGTCTGTTCAAACCGATCGAAAATAATGAACTGATTATTCCTATGACACGCTGGATATGAATAGGATCAATATTACGATGGCTAACTCTCTGGAGAGTGGAGAGTGACATATTCGATATCATTCCCCTTTTGAAATTTTCGATATCATTCCCCTTTTGAAATTGGTTCAGTGGACGCAGCAAAAGTTTCAGGGGCAATGGCACGATGATGTTACATGAAGGTTAAAAAATTGGAGATATTTGAGAATATTTCAGATAAAATATGTAAGGGTAAGTGCAGTCATGAGAAAGACGTGCAGCCACATTAGATGTCTTATCTAATGTTCTTTGGCAAGCCAGGATTGCCTTTGCGCCACACTGAAATAGTAAATCTCTAATAACAGTTCATAAAAGATGTGATTCGATTTGCTACCATCGTGTATCCAAATAATGAATAGACTGGTATAATATTATTTCTGGCTGAATAACTACAATACATGCATTGCTATCGATGAAAGATTTTGACCTGAACACCTTTTTCCCAAGCTATAGTTTGTGTAATAAGAGAGAATCTAAAGATATGTGCACGGCAGACTTCTTCTAATTCATCCTAAATTTTAACAGTTGAAATCATCAGTGCTACATTGAAAAAGTAGTTGATTTTTTGAACCAACCAAGGCTAGCTACACCTTCTCGATGACGACCAGGTTGAGAAATCGCCATTGAAGTTAGCACTATCCACAGATACAAAGGAAGACGTGAATGATGAGTTGTTACCGTGCTCATCACTGTCCTGGCTGTTCACACTTGATAGTTGACTCCTCCTGTTAGATACTCTATTTTGACTAGGTGCTGGCATAGGAATTCTAGATGAGTTTTGGCTTTTGTCTCCAAAGCGAAAGTCCTCCAAAGCAAATTTGATCTCATCCGGTAAAATATCAGTCACTGACTGACGGTTATTCTGATTCTTCCTCCGGAACGATGGATCACTTCTGCCTTTGAAGGAATTGTTTGGCCCCTTTTTATTAGATGTCACTGACCCGGCATCTTTCTCTACATCAGATAAATCCAATGATAACGCAGATAATCTTCGGGTAGACTTTTTACTGTCCCGAAGACTTGCCCGAAGAGGGCGCCTGGCTTGTCTACTGCCATTGGAATTCGAAGATGACTGTTCAAAAATATTACCTGGATTCCTTTCGATGTCATCCAATGAGTCTTGAAGGGATTCATCATTTTCACTTTCGCTGAGGTCAGCCCCTACGGATTGTAAAACCATCTTTCGGACTTCTGCATCAACGCTGGCAACACTCTGGCGGACGGCGAGGGATCGCCGCTTGGTTTCATTGACGTAGTCATGCCCTTCAGCCGATGAACTTATGGTTGATCCTAGTTCATCAACCCCTACTGCTGGTATAGCATCATCATCCAATGTTTGATTTCTGCCAATACGCAACTTGGACATCATGCCACGTAAAAGATCCGCCGGTTGCTTCTTCTGCAGAGCTCCGCGCTCGTCTTCTCGCATCTTGGCGCATCGTTCGAGGGCCAGTTGCTGCTGAGCACCGAAGGAGAGACAGGGGTGCTCATTCTTGACATCTTCCATGCATTTTTTGTATTCATGGACGGCATGAAGTCTATCGTCTTGGTCTGGCATAGCAGTATTGGTATCAGCCGGAGATGTGCGGCTAAGGCGCTGTTGTTGGTTGATCTTCGACATGAATTGTGGGGCAGGCATTCTAATTATTTCTTGACTTCGGTATGGTAATTAGTGATGGGAGAGCTTGATGCTTGATCATTCAGGATATGAACACATGAGATTATGAGATTGCCCGAAGGAACAATGCGAGGAACCATTCATGAGAGCCCTATTGTTATTGCTCTTGACATGCCATGATGTGCACTCAATCATACCTACGACCATACATACACATAGCTGTCTGTGCACATAGGTACATAATGCCCCTCGCTCCAACCTCGCTCCCTACCTACCCTTCGTGAATCAAGGTGAATCATATCCCGCATGCAGCCCGCAGCACGCAGCACACCTGCAGTACGATAGTAGGTAGGTACATAGGCAGTAGCCCCTATATTATTTTATGTATGTTGAAGAAAAGGATACATATCTGAAATCCTGTGCTCATGTTGAAGTTTGGTAAAATATGCATAAGGTACCCCATATCTACGTATGTACCTACATAGAGGGCGCGCTGCATCTCTACATAGGTATGGTACTATCAAGACCTCCGGCCTCTCTAGGTACTCTCTCTAGAGAGAAGATAAACTAACCCCCCCACACTATCCGTCCAGAGTTCTCCGCTATGTATCCACTAGGTATGGTATGTACCGATGTATCCGGGATCCGGGTCTGCGTGGCGCTGGAGTCCCGAATCCGAGCCTGCTGGGACTCCGATTGGTGTGCCCCCCCCATCAGCAGCCATCAGCACAGATCAGCACCTATCAGCACCACCACTAAAAAATAAGCTCAACCAGCAACCAGAGTATGTAGAGCTCAACACAAAAGATCAATGACAATAATGCTGGCTACTGCTGCTGGCTGGCGCTGCATTTACAAAAGATAATGAAGATAGTCTCGTGGCATCATTGACAAATTGGCGCCCGATACAATCTCGTCAGTACTCCGTCCCAGCTTTAGGTGAGACGGCGGGCGCATAGTTAGTTGAAATCCGGGGCAAGTGAAAGTGTGGCAACCTAGTGACAGCCGCACAGCCGCTCTAAGTTTGTCGGTCTATGATATCGATCCGGCCCCCGTGAAATGATTGAAGACTATCACTCGACGTGATACTATTTCTTGTCTTATTCGGCTCATCAATAACTTTGTCATAATTATTTGTTGACATTGTTTTTGTTGCGTTGATGTTTTATCTGTTGGATTCCCAACCTGTGTAGGTTTTGCATGTGTGAGCATCATGACAGGAATTGCCGACGCTATCCTTTACCTCAAGCGACCCTATTCAAAGGATCGCCGCAAAAGGTTCTTGGCGCATTTCATACGTCCTTCACCACAGACGAGATTTGCTGTCCTATCATGGAAGCGAACTGGATCGAATCTTTTATGTGGCATATTGTACAACCACCCGGAAATTGTCATGCACAATGAGTTGTTCAATCCAATTGATATTTTTACCTACTATCCTCAAGCTTTCAGAGGGCAGTCAGGTGATGGATCTGAGCCTCAGACCCCTCCTCGGTGGACTGTGCTGACTCGTGATTTGTTCCCCTACGACTTCTTGGAATTCATCTGGTCGGGGAAAATGTCAAATGGTAACTTCATCAGTCCATCTTTCAAGGCTGTTGGCTTCAAGTCTTTTCCAGAGCATTGGACAGATATCCGCAATGAGCACATCTGGCAAGATGCAATATTAGAAGACCTACGTGTCAAAAAGATCGTCCTATATCGAAAAGATGAGCTAGCAGTGTATGTGTCAATGTTACGTGCAGATGAGACCGGTCGGTACATGACATATGAATATCCAGAGGACCTAACTTTCACAATAGACCCGGCAGCCTTCCAGAATTTTTTGGACCGCTATCGCCATACTTTCCGGAAAAAGTACAAGTCACCCATTGAAAAACGTGATACATTTTACATCTGCTATGAGGAGCTCAGTGACAAAAAATATTTTGCTGAAGACATATACCCTCATCTATGTCAGTTTCTCGGTGTCAACCCTTCTGCCAAAATAAGGCAACTTCGGGAAACAACAAAGCAGGCTCACCCAGAGGAAGACCTATCAAAGGTTATTGAGAATTATGATGAGCTGAAATATTGCTTTCAGTACTCAGACGTGCTTCATTTTTCTGAGCTGCGGAAACAATGTGCCCACGCTACTGTTGCCGACACTAATGAATGTAATGGCCAGACACATGAAAATGATGAAGAGAAAACACTTGGTCCAACATGGAGTATTCTATTGCCCATTTGCTCCAGGAAACTTTTGCCTCAGGCAGCACCACGACATCAACACTCCACAAAACCGAAAACTGAAGAATTCAACTCTAACCGTTTTTCCGAGCTTAGCCAATCCAGCCAATACACAGACTTGGTTGTCAAAGATGAAAACTGCTGGGAGTTGCTTTCTGGGTTCTGCGAATCGTTGAGCAGTACAGTTTGCCCATCTCAGCTTGATCATTTTGAGTGTATAGTAGGAATTGATATTGATGATCCTGTCTACCAACCTGCCAAGGAAAGAGTGCGTTCCCTTATACCATGCAAAGTTGTGTTTGTGGACGTTCGCCCAGATCTCTATGGCAAGCTATGTCGGATATGGAACCACCTCGCAGCAAAATCATGCAATGACTTCATTGTTCTATTTGGCGATGACGTCAAACTTCTTGACCATGGATGGCCACAACTCATTGAGAGACGCTTCAAAGAAATATCAACAAAAACTGGGCTTCCTTTTGGAGCGGGCTGTGTTGCAATGAACGACCTATCCTTTCCTGGGTTCCCAACTTTTCCTGTGGTGAGCAGATGGCACATTGAGAACTTTGGAGCTATCCTTCCAAAGCAATTTGTAAACCAAGGAGGAGACCCTTACTTGTATGAGCTCTACAGCCGCTTTGGGGCATCTGCTTGGGCCGCTCAATGTAGACTTGAGAACACAATTGGGGGTGATGGTGATGCATGGTATCTGAAACATCACATTAATTGGCGTGGTCACATTCTCAATATGAATCTTAGAAAGATGAAGAAGATAACAAATTGCAAGAAGCCTCAAGGAATTTGCCTGGATATTGTCGTGCCATCCTATCGGAAAAACAACAATGATTACCTTGAACGCATTGCATTGCTCCGTTCCTCACGGGATGATGTCTATGTCAAATTTTGGTTTGTTGTTGACAACCCGTGTCAAGATCATGTGAGCACAGTGAAGAAACTTGCTGGCGAGTTAAACAAAAATCAGCTTCGTAATGATGGAAATTATTACATAAATGTAATTCACTATGGCAGTAATCGTGGGGCATCCTATGCGAGGAATGTGAGTGGAATAAACATTTGTCTGTGGTTTTTCTTAATATCTTCTTGAAGCGACTCATGCACATTGTTCCTTCAAGACGGGCTACAACTACTCCGTTGCTGATTGGATCCTTTTCCTTGATGACGATGTTATTCCTGACACCTCTATCATCGACGCATATTGTGGTGCATTGAAAAGGTTCCCAGATGCAAAGGTTTTTGCTGGAATGACAGAGCTTCCACAAGCATTTAACACCTGGACCTCTATGCTCTGCGCCTGCAATGTCGGCTATTTCTATGGTGTGTCTAAGAAGATGCGCCATCCACCTTGGGCTGTCACAGCTAATCTTCTTGTTCGTGGCTCAAGATTCAACCCAACAATCCAGTTCAAGGAATGCTACCCAAAAACTGGTGGCGGAGAGGATATTGATTTTGTTTATCAGTACAAGGAGTTTTATCGTTCTGCTGTAGCTCCACTCCATGTTACTACTGGTGTCCCTGAGGCAGGTGAGTTGAACTCTTTTCGAATATGAATATTATACATCAGTTTTCCACTCAACAATCACGGACCTTGATCTTAAAGTGGTACACCATCCGTTCTGGAATCAGGGTCAGGTTTGCTACTCACAGATTCGTGGGTGGGCTTGGGGAGATTCACAATGTATCCAAGAATGGCCATCAAAAACATTTCTTGCTTTTCCAAACTGGATCGAACATGTTCTCCTGATCACATTGCCACTATCCATCTATACGAAAAAGCCCCTGTCTGGTTTACTGTCTGGTTTAGCCGTTATTTTTCTTGAACATTTGTTAAAAGCTGTGAGGTACATGCCGGCTGCTATCAAGGAATGCAAAGACAAAGGGATCCTTCATACTGTGTTTGTTGCCTGTGGGGCGGGTAGCATCCTTTCCGCCCAGGAAATAACAAGAGTACATGCATTTGTCCGCCGATTCTCCATTTACAGTATATGCAGACGTGTGGATTGGTTTGATGGGCAAGAACCAAGAATCAAGCTTGATATACAGCTTGGTAGCATGTTTCGCTTCGCTATAAACATGGGAATAACTGCCGTTGGCTTTATGTCAAAATCATCTAGTTAATAAAATCCGAAGTATATTACATTTATACTTCATCTTTGAGTGGGTTTCGTCATACCAACACGTCAATAAAGTAAAAGAGTTTCTTATTTTGGTCATACCAACAAGAATAAACAAAAAACACACATGACAAACCCTTCACACTTCAAGACTGCAAGCAGATTGGCCTATTCACGTGATGTTATTGATATTATACCAGTGCAGCTACACCTGCAATGTTGTCTTTCAGACCTAAAGCCCCAGCCCAGCCACTGGAGGGGCACAAGCCCAGCAACACCACTCGTCCAACTCCTCTGCGGCGTTTGAATTGAAGCCAACACATTCCTCTGCGACGTTATACCAAGCGTCGCAACCCTCACATTGAATCCAAAATACCTTGATGGGGTGGGGATGTGTTTTGCCGCAGACACAGCCGAGCCAGGGATTTTCATCGCCGTTTTCTACGTCATATTCACCTTCCTCGGTTCCACTAGAAAGCAAGGTTTCTTCATCAGATAAATCATTCCTTGAATATTTGCTATTGATCTTTTTACGAATCTTTTTGGGAGAATTTTCGGGCAAAAGCTCGCTGGGATCTTCACAGAGCTCCTCAAGCTCCTTTTGGTATCGGCTAACAGTCTTTGGCCTGCGGCTCTGGCTGTGATTAGACTTGCTGGATTTGGTGGCCTTTTCATGGGCCTTAGAGGCTTGACTGGTAGTCTTCATGCGAGGAGGATCACTGTGTAGCTCATTTCCAGACTCGCTAACAGGCCATCTTTTGCCCTTTTGATTGCCTTTATCTGGCACCTCAGATTGCTTCTTCCTCGAATAGTTCAGATCACAAGATCTGGCTTCCTTATTGACAGTAGACTGACCATTGCCTTTCGTGCACCCTGACTTGGCAGTAGTCTGTTTGGATTGTTTGGAAGTCTTTCGAGCCTTCTTGGTATGATTTGGAGCAGGCACCTGCTTGTGAGACAGATTCGAGGGCATAGGATTGGATGGGAGCTGCCTTCTATCATATGCAGTATCACACTGGCTTCCACCACTGTCACCAGATGATTGAAGTTGCTCGCTCTCATGATGCTCCAAGTCATTTGGCTGACCTTTCAACTCATATGGATTGCCATCATCCCTGTCTTCATTCTCGTCACCCTCAAAGCTGACCCTCTTCCTCTTCAACGACGCTCCAGCGCCAATATCGTTCCAATCCATTGCCAAGTCCTCTAGTTGTCGAGCACCATCCTCTACCTCCTGGATATCAAACCTGGACACCACGAGCATCATTTCCGGACCGGAGACATCCAATTCGATTTGGAGTTCAGGCAGGGTCATGCTGCCCACACTTCTTCCATTGACACAAATGATCATGTCGTGAAGTTGGAGGCCAGATGAGGAGTCCTTATTAACCCATCCTGATATGTCTTCCTGTGGGGTGCAGATCATCATGAGTTTAGAGGATGCACAGAAGATAGATTAAGAAGAAAATGCACGGACAATCAAGAAGAAAATGCACCGACCATATTATGGTCGGACTTACCGCAGCCTCTGCTGGTGACAGCGGCTCGATACCATCCACCAAACACGCGCCGCCAAACTCATGAAGCCTAACCGTGAATCCCCACGGCCTCAAACATGTCCTGTCCCTCGTCACACGCAACACACTGTATCCGCCCGTGGCAGGTGACAAATGCGTTGCAAGATACGGCGACCCCTCACCGAACGGATTGGCGACGAATCTCTTTGGTACACGATTGTCCTGGCCACGATGGAAGACGGACAGAAAATCATTTTCCGATTCCGATTGAAAGGGTGAGATGATCACAAAATCGCCGTCCTCGTGCCCAATCTTTCCCCAGGGATTGGAGCATGGGAGCCACTTACTTCCGCGGACGGAAGGTACAGCCTCGTTGTGACAGTTTGATTCAGAGAGGAATTCCTTTATCCATGCTGGCATTGGAGGAGGAGGCTGTACCTGATGTGGTGGGTTCCTTGTGTGCTTGCTCTTTCGGACCAGCAATGGGGATGGGGTGGGTTGATGAGCTCGATATGATATGGTATTGGACTTTTTGGCTGTTTTGGTTGATACATTGTTTCTTGTAGCTGGACTGATCGAAGTAGGAATGCTATTTGGCAGTCTCGTTTGTTCAGCAGTAGAATGACACGGCCGAGACCTCTTTGATTGAGTCTCAGATACTGCTGGAGGCGGCCCTTTCTTCTTTCCAACCCGCGGACAACAGATATCGTGACTAGTAGTCGGATCTGCTTCTTCAGTTTGCCATTCAAGTGTACACTTGCGACATCCTGCCTTGGCCGCATCTGCGAGGGTGATGGCTGATGGTACTTCATAGCTGTTTTTGCTCTGACTGCTGCTGTCTCTTTTGCACAGATTTTCATCTTGCTGCAAGTCTCCACAGTGACTGTTATCCTCATCGTCTTCTGCATGTTCATTAGCATCATGGTCATCATTCTTACAACCAGCCTTGGATTTATTGCTCCTCTTCCTTTTCAGTGGACAGTTTGCATCGTGGCGCCAGACTGCGCCCCTTTCTCCTCCACGTAGCTCGCTGTCGCACTTCTTGCACCCAGTGTCAGCGGCTTCGGCAAGAGAAACATTGGCTTTCTTGTTTTCTTTCTCATTGTCTTCCGTGGCAACTTCAGTAGAGGCAACAGTGGCGTCGGGTTTTCCATCCAGTTCTTCTGAGGCTTGATTGGTCGAAGTCGCCGCACGGCGCTTTGGCAGTATCCTCCTCTCGATATCTTGACTTGGCTGCTTCGACTTGGCCTTCTTTGCCTTGGAATTAGGCTTGCAAGCATTGTCATTACTGCGGTTACCTGGTTTATTGGGATTGTCCAACAATCCCAACTGTGCAAGGCGTGCCCTATTCTTTTGGATGTTACGCAGACGCTTTCGTTCGTAGTCAGATAGTGGATGGCCATCTTCGTCTGTGCGCGCTGGGCTTGAAATCGCTGTCACCGCTGTATCTGGATTGGCACTTCTGTTGTCGATGGCAGTAGCATCATCTTTGGCACCTACTGTAACGCTCTCATTGTTGACTGCATTATTATCTGTGGCATCCTCTATAATATCTGCCGTGCTGCTGTCGTTCGCTGGTGGCACACTTTCCTGACTGCCACTACCATCACTTTCGCAAGCTGAGATGCTACTTGAGCCTCCTCCTTGATCATCCTTGGTAGGCGACACATAATCTGAATGTAATGATACGTATTCTTCTTCAACTCCTTTCTCCTTGCGTGTTTCAACTATATACTTGACATCATATAATGTCCCATCTTTGTCGTTCTTATAAACCTTGAGGATACGGGCGACTCCTCCAGGATCATTCCGGCCAGGCCAAGTCCGATCCTCTACAAATACGACAGTACCCACTTCAAATGGTCCCTTGTTGCCAACTCCCAAGGATGATTGGCATCCATTGGTAGCACTTCTAGCTTGACCCGTCATCGTGGGCGGTGGTGTAAGTTGAGCGGCAGATATGTTGGGCCTTGTACTTGTTCCCGCATTCCTAATCCTTTGACTCGGCGTGGGCGATAGCTGACGAGCAGATGTACTACTTGAACTAATCTTTTGCGACTGTGACTGCTGCTGCTGCTGCTGCTTGCTACTGCTCTTCTGATGTTGCTTCTGTTTCTTCTTTGGCTTAGCCTGCACCTGCTGCTTATTTACATTAGCCCCACCATTCTTTTTACCACCACCTCTCTTACAACCACTGTTGTGTGGCAACTTCTTGTTAGGCCTACCATGATCAAACTGGTAGATGCAAGCATCACAACCCAGTATGTTGCCGTCAACTACAAGATTGAGTATCTCATAGGAACCCGAGTTGTAAAAGTCTGGATGGTGAGGGCATAGCCCATGGTGCGGTAACGAGGATACCGTAGACGCCTGCGATAGCATTACATTAGGATTGTCATACTTGCACTTTTGACAGAATAGAGCAGATGGAGGTTCTGTTGAGCTTGAAGTCTGTTTCTTCACTGCATAATCGGATGAATTCTTGGTGGACATGAAGTATTGCTTTAGGTCCTGTAATGCTTGCTCCTTTTGTGGATCGGAAGAGTACATGGATCGGATACTTTTGGCGAAGGCAGTGGTATCCATGTTGGCACTGCCGGTATCCTTTTTGGCCATGTGGTGTCTACTGCTCCTATTATCATGGTGTGTCTCTTGTGTGTGCTTTGCCGCCGCTGCTGTGGATAAGCTCTTTGCTCGAGGAAGCCCTTGTCCACTGGACTGATTGTCATTGTGGTTGCTTCTCTTGTTTTTATTGCCATCTATCAGATTGCTTTTGTCCTTATTGCTCGCTTCTCCGTCTGCTTCAGTATCCTTGCCATCATTGCCATTATTCCTGCCACCGTCATCCTCCTTGCCGTGAGTCTCAGCTGCATCAGCCAACAGGTGAATGCACAGCTCCGCTCCTCCTTCCTGGGAGCCAAACTTGGACAGTCGATCCAGTGTCTGGGTGGCAGGCGAGATGGGTGACATCATTGTCATTGCTGTGGCATTGCTTCTTTGGAGGCCTGCTGACCTGCCATTGCTGGACTGACATTTTTTGTTCTCGTTCTTTTCATTGGACTGATCGTCGAGTAAATCTACTGAGTTATCATCCATTGTGGTGGCGTCTGAATCATCCTCTTCCTCCATGCCATCCTGGAACTGATCTTGCTGCTGCTGATGATCAGTCTTCTGCGCAAGGCCACGATTGCCGTCTGGTAGGCTCGTTGGTTGTCGATCGGCGGGCATTGATTCGAAGCGTTTTCTATTGCCGTTTTGCCCTTTGCCGTCACCGTGGGCAGAGGGCATATCCACGTCATTGGCAGTCGTGATCGTGGCTGCCGCGGCGGCATCTTTGTGGGCGCCGTCTTTATTAGAGTCGTCATTGCCGGCGGCCGATGCGGTAGAAGCAGCGGCCACATCTGGTGGCGGTGCCAGCGGAGCATAATCCTGCGTACCCCGAAAGACCATGTCATCATCGTCCATATTCATGATATCATTCTCAAGACGGCGACGACGCTGCGGAGAGGCGGACGACGACGAGGAGGATGCCGCCGACGCAGACGACGACGGCGCTCCATTGCCGGCACCTCCGGGCCGTGAGGAGGAGAAGGGAGTTGATAGCGAGAAGATGCTGCTCCCGGGATGACCGCGATGGCGGCGTTGGTAGTCGGAATCGAAGCCATGGACTCGTGGCATGGTTGCGTTGTTGCTATCTCCTTCGTGCCTCTGGCAGAAACTCTTGGCAGGAAGGCAATGCCAGAAGATACTTGCTGATGGTGATCAGACTGAGGCTACGGCGGAATATGTATCACATCGCCAAATCCCATGAACAGGGCGGGCCGCGAGCGGATCTACGTCCCCTATTATGTTCCCGCCATATCTATCTCATTGGCGACTGTTATTATCAATGAGATAGTCGCTAGAAATACCGCCAAATACCATTGTGACGTACAACAACAACAAACAACAACACCATGATATCCGATTCGGTACAATACCTGCCTCTTACGGATACAGAGGGCGAGGAGATCATGCTGCTTTGAGGCATGCGGCATGCTGCTTATCCGCCATGCTTCCACAATATCTTAACTCCGATTATTAACATGGACGCACCTCGCGATTCTAGACGTACCCCTGCAGCTTCAAGTGGCAGAGCCAACAATGACGATGAGGAGCTGTCGGCAACGACTGCACCGTCGTTGTCCTCCCAAGTTAATGCCGAGCACCGTGTCACTGTTCCTTCTGCATTAGCCGACACCGCAGCACCATTGCCAACTGCACAACTTGATGCGGACCTCCTTTACGACAAAGAAATGGCGGCAAAGCCCGCAGATGGGGGTATTGAAGAAAGCCAGGACGACACACCGAGGCAAGATGATGAATGGGCATGGATGCATGATAGAGAGAACAACGCGGAAAAGAGAAAGAAATCAGGATTGCTTTCTGCTAGCAGATCCATTGAGCTTGGATCATCCGATGAGAATGATGCCCCCCGTCTGTCCGATATGAATGAGGTGTTGGAGGAGAATATCAGAAATAAGATTGCAACAACGTCTACCACCTCTGCTTCACAGAATGACAATGAACTAGAACCTACAAGGAGCTCTGCACACAATATTCATCTTTCTACAAGACCAGATACTTCCGAAGGAAATGATATTATTGAAGAGACAACTACTGGGAGAAACAATGAAATAGCTTCGGGTGTATGTGTGCCTATCCTGGAAGTCAAGTTGGTAGAAGACGAGCCAGCCCCGCCGGTGTATGATGCAATACGTGCCAGAGAGCGATAAAGCTTTCGCTGAAAGTTTATGAAGTTCCACAAGTTTAGTGAATCTTGGGAACGACTCAGGAATCACGGGAAGTTT
>JALLOX010000145.1:0-15210 GCA_036939695.1 Thalassiosira ordinaria | reverse complement strand
AAATTCAGTCAAGAGGAATTGTGCAAGCTTGGCATTCTAGTATCAGAATATCAAAAGATGTGCTCCAACGGTGTGGAGCACTCATCATGCAGCATAGCATTGGAGTCGTTGATCGATGCTGCATGTGCTATGCAGGGTATTGATTGTAATAGCCCTGAAAATAGGAAGCAGCTCAAGTTTGAGCTTTTGTCTCAACCTTGGGAAGTATGCTCGTGAGAGAGATGTGGTCCAGAATGGAAGTGTTGGAATGCATAAGCTCTGCAGGATTGTTTTGGGATTGTCAATGGATAAGAGCAATGCAGTGAGGTTTTCCGATTGGACTAATGATGATTTGTCGGACAATCAGCAAAAATATGCAGCCATCGATGCCATTATATCACTCTTGCTGTTTCTTGAGCTTGAGAAGAAACCTGATTTGACTCGCCGACTTGACGAAGATGATATAATCATAGGGAAGAAGGTCGATTTAGTGCCTCGGAATGGGAGTGTCGCGTGCATGGCAACTAGAGCAGCTACTGCAGTGATTGTGGACATGGACTTATGTGAGAGTCCTGGAGGCATTTTGCCCAAAAAAGCGCGACGTGGTAAGGGATATGTGACAGTGAAAATTGAAACTGTGTACTCTCCAGCTTTGCGGTTACCTCGGTATCGAGTTGAGGACACAGGGGCCCATGCAGTGTTGGAGGACTACGGGCAAAATCATGTCATTGTCCCTCTGAAGATGTTGAGGGAACACGTAGAGTCAGCAACGGTCCGTGCAACAGTGGTGGATTCAACAGTAGTTGATGGCAGTGCAGGGCGAACAAAGCCATCATCGGCGTCTACTATGGCTGTTGGTGAAGAGCAAACTTTGGCAGCAGAAAATTCTGATGAGCACAACGATGATGAAGATGAGATTCCATCAGTGACTGATAGTGAGGTGGATAGTTTTGATCTTACCACTGAGGACATTGAGTGGATCAGAGCCTCTTTTGCAGAAGCAACTCAGACTCAGTTAGGCAGGATGCCGCTGCAGTGTGAAGGACTTGATGCTCCACCAAATATTGACGAGATCAAGGATAGATTTTGCTCTGTGCTTGGCGACGTCTTTCATGCGATGGATCGTGCGAAGGTCCCGATCAAACACGAGGCCAAGAAGGGCTACTTTGTTGCATTGCGCGATGCTTTCTTTGTTTGGGATACTGGCATGATGGAGGAGTTGGAAAGACGTATGAAAGCTGATGGGATGACAGATGAGCAAATCAAAGAAGCCAGGTACTTCAACAAAGGTCTTTTCACGGGATGTGTCAGCAGATGTGTGCCTCCACCAAGCGTCTTGTATTGGAGAGTGAGAGCAGTTTACGCCCTCTATGGGAAAATGATTGATAGCAAAACAAAAAAACCATTGTTCAATGCGCTAGCATGGAGAAAGGCGAATCAAGTGCTCAAGGACATTTTGAATGGGTACTACTCAGACCCCCCTGGAATTGAACTTTACAATAAAAAGATCCGACCAGACGGATCAGTTGAGAAAAACAAATATGGTATGGAGATGATTGAGTGCATGAGGGGAACAAATCGGACGGAGGCTTATCATAAAAATCTTCTGATGACATTTGGTGGTTGGCAAACGGGGGTGGAAATGTCTACATGCCTGCTTGCAGAACGTAGGCACCGTCATAATCATCGATGTTCAGAACGTCGGCGATTTGGTTTCCCCAAGGTTGGACACTACGATACTTGGCTGATAGATCAGTTGCAGAATTTATTCATGAAGAATCGGGATGTGAGGTTGTTTCCCAATTGGTCAAATGCAAGTGACTACAAGACCACAGATGAAAGTTTTGACACCATTGCATTGCATACTGCGGAATTGCAGCAGGCGTTGGTTGATCAGTGCGAACAGAGTGTGAAAATGCCCAAAGTATGCCTTACCACGGATCAAAAATACCTGTGTGATGCAATGGGTACTCCTCTCCCGTTTTTGCCCTTTGCAAGTGTAGAAGAGAGGAAGAAGTTTGCAGAGTGTGTGTTGGATGCAGACTTTCCAAAGTGTACTGAGGCAGCTGCAATTTATTGGTGTAGATTTGTTGATGGGGTGGACGTGTTCCCAAAGCTACCAGTTCATTTCCGCACGTACCATGAGCAATTTAAACGGAATGAAAGAGTCCGTCAGTCTGTGGAGAATGCTAGAGAGGGTAACGAACGCTTGTCAGAGCTGAATGAAGCTCTTACGCCTGATTTGGCATCGCCGAGAGAGATTCCTCTTCCGAGACCATTGCCTGATCCAAGTGATCAGGCCCTGCATGATGCTGCTTTTGCTGTTGTTGGTGCTGTGGCTGTTGGTGAAGGTCCAAGTACTGCCCCAGTTTCTAGTAGACATGGTGATAGGGGAAAGGACAAACGGCCACGGGCGCCAAGAGTTTGCAGGGTTTGTAAACCAAAGAATGGAGAAAGATGTGGAGAGTTCTTTCAGGTTTGCGCAGGTAGGGGGTCGAAAGGTACTTGTGAATTTTACAATAAGCATGATGGGACGCCATTACCATGCATTCGATGCATTTCGTACAATGGGAGATATCGTAACACTTGCATTGCTTGGTCTGAGGTCGAGAAAAAAAGGGATTGCTATTTTTTTGAAAAGAATGGCAATCCCAAATAGTTCTTTCATAATATTGGTTGAGATAATTGATATTGAATAAGAATGGAATAGATGGGCAATATGCACTCTTCTCTCTCCTTTTTCTCTCTCTCTCCCCTCTCTTTTCCTCTCTTTTTCTCTCTTTTCCTCTCTTTTTCATTTTTCAGAAATTTTAAAAGTCCCAGCCCCTGCATGGTATAAAAGCCGAGAGAAGCGCTCTGTGCACCTGAGCTAAGGGTACGGCACTAGAAAATCCAAGACNATAGAAGCCAATGAGACGACTTCCACATGCCTAATCCATAGTTGGTTAGGACATTTTGATCAAAATAACGGATACCTCGTTAAGGAATGGAGCATGAGACACGCGATGATGAATCAGATTGATAGCCAGTGTTTGAGCAGAACTCGAACGAAGAGCGCCTCCGTCGACAAAGGTATGAGCGTGCAAAGCTTTATCTTATTGCTCACACAATACAGCAACTTCATCATTCCTGTGCCCGGTTTCCTGTTGCAGCCCACGTCTCCTCCTACAATTAATATTCCTTGTGAATGCCTGGGGACTGCTTATCCGTGAGTGTTTCTTTTTTGCCTTGTGTCGATTTATTGTCACTTTCAGAGCCAACGCAACATCTCATTTCACTTTTTGCAGAACGTCGTCGCCAACAAATTTGCCAACTGGAGAGCCAACCTCACCACCGTCATCTCCACAGCTGACGCAATGTGACGTAGCTGGGTCGTACTGCGATTTGTTTATCGATAATTGTTGTGATGGCTGTCATCTGAATGGAAATGAGAGTAAGAGAAACAAGTGCAAGTGAAGTCTCGAGCAATTGCTCCCTAGGCAGGTGCGAAGAATGACACTTTTCAATGTATTTTCTATTGAAAAACTGAATCAATAAGAAGGCAGAAGCATGGAGCTCCAATGTGCCGACTGATTAGTGGTACTTGTAAAGCATAATGTCCTATAAAATTTCCTTTCAGTAATCTTACTAGTCCTATGCATAGTCGTCCTGCAGTGGATTAAAACTGAAGTGGGATTGATATTGGATTGGATCTAGCCTCATAGATTTTCCATTTGTAGAGCAACAACGCCAACGAAGCTTGCATACGATAGCCATCACACTATCCATCTGGATCAAGTCAACTCTCCAAGTCCAAGAATATCACAGTCATCCAAATAAAACCTTCCTGGCTATTGTGATATGCACCAACCTACCTACTCTCAAACAATCATCACAGGCTTCCAAATCGAAGTCCTAAGTGTGGGTATGTTTCATATTTAGACGTTCAAGTAAAATCACCTACTCATATACCAGCTATCTACCTCTGTACTTGTCTACCAATGATACCCAATGGAGGGGATCTCGGCCGGCTCTTGGCGGGCTGCTCTCCCATGTGGCTACGGGTTCCTACGTTCAAATGTGGTACATGCCGTCCAACGCGAAGTGCGTTGGATTTGGGTTGGTCTTGCATCACAACATCATTCCAACACGTACGGAGTCCAACACGATCGATTCCAACCAGCAAGAAGGCAAGCAAGCTACCTACCAAAGCATCATAACACTTCACTTTAGCCTGACTACTCCTCCACACAAATTCGTACAGAAGAATTTACCATTGTTACATTATTATTTAGGCCAACTACTTTTCATTGGTGCGCAACTCTCACATAATCCTGAGAATTCATTGGCCAAAAAGAATAACTATGCTGCAGACCAACGTGAATGCAAGAGAGGCCACGGCCGAGAGGATTGCTCATCTAGAATCTGAGATTGCGGCGAAGAAAGCTGAGATATGCCAGCTTCAGATTGCAGCTCGAGGCGACGCAAGCACAAAATCTAACATCGAAGAGAAGAATGTAGACGCTAAAGCCTTCAGCCCCAGGTTTGAGTCTTCCAACCGCTCGCTAGAGCTAGATGAGCTTGTAGTCCTTTGGGAGGAGCGCTTAGCAACCACGAAGAAGAAGCAGGAGCTCAAAAACATATCTGCTAGCGCAATTCATGATGCATTTCGTGAACCTGCAGCTGACAGAAATGGCCCACCTGACCTTGTCTATGCGTCGTCAACAGACAGTGATGAAACACGAGATGCACCACCGGAACCTCTTTCGCTACCATCTCCTCGGAATCTGTTCCAAGGCTTGCAGAATTCCTTTATCTCTCCTAGGAGTGTTGATGGGCTTGATTTTCATTTTGATGACCAGGGTATCGAAAAAAGCACGACCGAAGATCGTGGCCAGAGGATTGAACATCTCAAGGCTGTCATTGACTGTGACACGGACCTCATTCGGAAAATGAAAGGTACTATCCAGAAGATGGTGGCAGAGAAGAAAGGGGTCGAACCGAAGTCTTCTTTAAGAGCAATTGTAGGAGAGCTAGAATCCACCATTGCGTTGCAAGATATGCAAAATGACATACTCAAGAAGGAATGTGAGCGATTGCAAGACGTGATTACGGGTCTTGAGGCTACGAATGCCTCCAAGGAGAATGTGATCAATTGCATGAAGGCCGAGATGGTGAAGCAGCAATTCACTAGCCGATTGGCCGAGGAGGAGCTGGGCGCAGAGCTAGCGCAACGTGATGCAGTGATTGCCAACTTGGAGAGTTCGTTCAAGGAAAACGCAGATAATTCAAAGAGAATGATCAAGACTTTGGGAGTTCATAATTCTGCATTGGAGGATCAGATTGAGGATCTAAAGGCTGAGAATGGAAGGTTGCAAGCTCAGGCGCAGGTGCTGGAGGAGGAGAAGAGAGTTAGCAACGAGAGGATGGATAGGGAGATGCAGCTGTTTTACATTGAGAAGGAGGCACTGGGAAGGTATGCGTAGGTAGATATACCTCTCTCTAGAGTTAGTTCTGTACCCGTCTGGCCAAGCACTTCTGATAGAGTTGACATGCTTGATTTCATTAGATCAGCAAATATTAGTGTTGGTCTTCTTCAGAACACATTGGAATAAGACTTTAGTTATCATTTTTCCAAACTATAGAATTCTACTATTTTGCAAGAGTGATTTGAGTCTGTTTCGAGTATTGTTCTTTGGTATTTGGAACAACATCAAAAATAACAGTGCTTTGTAGTTTGGTCAACAAGCCGTCGCTGCAATATAATAGAGCCACTGCTATCAGAGTATAACTGCCGATGGAGCCAAGCCTACCAGGACCAAGGCCCAAAAGATTTGGCCAAGTCTAGTACCCAAATCTACCCATGAGAAGGCTACCCAAGCCAATACTTTATGCCAAGGCTTATGGTGCACTGTCCTGCGATACTTGAACAAGCTATCCAATCCAAGGATGACCAAGCAAATGCAGCAGACGAAGAGCGAGAGTCAAAGCCAATGGTGGGCAGCAGGAGCAAAATCAAGGTAGAGCAATGATAAGCAAAGAGCATTTGGAGCTTTGCAGGTTGCCGACCGTCCATCTGACACCCTACTTTTGTCCGCAATGATAGCTTCTACTGAAATCAAGCAGAAATGGCTATATGTGCACATTCTCTGCTTGAATTTTTGCTAGAAGATAGGCGTCATTGTGCTGGAGCATCTGAAATTTTCCTCTGCCGACGAACAGCACGGAAGAGTTAGGAGCGTGATTTTGAATAGATTGTTGGTTTTGGTTTGATATGCCAATTGACTGAGTGCCTCCAAATCGGTTCAGTGTTAACTGGCCAAAACTTTGAGACCAGAAGATTCGCTGCTATCATCCTGTCTATCACTATCAATTTTTGTATGCCTCTGTTAAAGATACTTTGGCACAAATATAAAGCCAAGAAATTTGAAGGCGGATTCTGGACTAATTTACGATTATACAAACAGACTCTCCATTGGTCTTTTTCGTGTACTCCCGTATATAATCCTCAAGCTCAGTCCCATGATATGGGATATCATGGAGATGCTGCTTAGCGGAACCTTCATGATCAAGTGATTTATTCTCATCCTCATGACCATCAGCATCCGCATGAGATTCATAGTGCTGACCATCATGAGCGAGGATATAAATCTTCATAGCGTGGCCTGGAATTCTTCCCTGCTTTGATTCTAGATATACAAATGAAAATAGGTGGCGTTGTCGGCCGCATAAAATATTCCGCTATTATTATTGACAGCAAAAAAATAGCAATGATAAATTGCGCAATTGAAGTGTTTGGTATTTGTTGGTATGAATATGGAATGATTACACATTCTGAATTATTCTGCATCTGATTGCACTGTGAGAACTTTGAAGTCCCGCCCCGCCCTCCCCTAACCATTTCATATCGTAGGTATATTGAAGTTCAACGCATCCGAGCATATCTTTCTGGAGCCCCTTCTAGAGAGGCACAAGCGTCTACTGAAAATAGATGATATGAATGTTGCCGCCAGAGAGAAGCGCTCTGTGCACCTGAGCTAAGGGTACGGCACTAGAAAATCCAAGACAGAAAGAACACGAAAAGATATGGACCCGGATTCGAACCGGGGACCATGTCAATTACGCTGACAAGCTCTACCACTGAGCTACCCGTATCCTCATGATCTTTCTGTCTTAGCTAGTATGTACCCTGAGGGAGTTTAACCCCCGACATCTTCTGCCCGGGCGGTCGTAGAATTAGTAGATCTCAAGAGAGATAGAGATGGGTTCGTTTAGGTTCGGTTCTGGTCTTCGGGATGCTATTATTTTTACCTGACTGCAACCCTTATTGAAAGGCAGCAGGTATAGTGCTGGTGCCATTCCAGAATAGAGCCAGAGAGCAGATGTAGTTTTGTTGTTTTGGTGTAGCTAGCTGGAGTCAGATGATACCATAGATACCAAAGTTGAAACGCTGGATGGGCTGAACGCTGAACTGGATGGAAAAATGTGAGGGACTGCGACTAATTCTTTTTTGTCGTTGAGTCACCTTCCGCGACTGATTCTTGGCATGCACTTCAAGTTTGAAAGATATGTAGCAGTTCCGCAATGAGCCAGTCTGTTTAGAAATTTATTGGGTATGTTTGACATGTTCGAATGTGATCTCCTATGTCTGGCATCTTGTTGAGGCTGCATGCCGCTTTGGCAAAAATTGCTCAGCACTCTCATCACTTCATTCACAGTTCAGCGTCTTTTCATGCATCTCAGCCAGCCCCAACAACCTCAACCAAAGACCCAAAGAAGCCAAAGCCAAAGAGTTCTTATCTATCTCTCGCTCGAGAGAGATTGGAGACGGCTTTGTCGGTAATTCAGCCTTCAGGTTGATGGCAATTGGTAATACTATGCAGGCCAGGGGTTAGTATGTGTCCTTGATGCGCCTGAAGAAAAGTCCTTTCCTTTTTCTGATTGAATCAGTAAAAGACGAGCGCTAGGCACACAAAAGCAAAAGGTTGTTCTGTGTAATACATCAATGATAGTGGAATGATTGCCAATTGCAACGACAAGCTTGATGCAATCAGCTATCGGCTAGGTCTCTAGAGGTGAATTGGTACAATCAAAAAACGAAAAAAAAATAACCATGCCACTACGTAACACGCGCGATCCAAACGATAAACTCCTCGCACCACAACTTTCCAACATATCCGATAATGACCATGGCGACAACAATAAGAGGGACTCTCGTCGTAGCTCATGGGGAAGGGGAAGCTTGAACTTATTAGACTGGAGCTTTACCGCCTCGGGCAGCAATAAGGCGGGTGGAGAAAGCAGCCCTGCAAGTAAAGCTGCAGCAGAGGTGGCAAAGAGTTTCAATATTGAGCGTAGGGGTAGCAGCAAACAATGTAGCAGCTATGCACGTCGTGGTAGCGGAGGTAATAGCTATGTGAAGAAAGGCAGCAGGGGAAGTTATGGCGAGGGTAGTATCAGTGGTGAGTCCCTCGATTCTGGTATCTGTTTTTGCATCATGTGCTAGATTTGACATGTATGGTATTGCCATGCCAGAAATATTATGTGTCATAAATAATTTTGCAACCATCTCTCTCTCTTTTTCTTTTAGACTCGCTCCTTCAAGGCTATGGACGAGTCATATTTGCCGTCGTATTTTATTTTNGAATCAACGTCACAATTGACGTCATGGACAACTTTGGACAATTTCAGATTTGGACAAGAATAATATTTACTACAAAAAGTTGCTTGCAAATTTGAAATGCATGGACACAGTAATTCACAGCTGCTCCACTACCCAACAACAATCAATAGGGAAGGAAGTTGAACCTTCCCTGGCTCCACAACACGCTGTGGCGTAGCCAACAACCTTTACAAAAGGTGTAGGGGTTGCAATTGGATCCATGAAATTCATGGGGGGTAGATAGATGCCCCACCCCCCCAGGCCAGGTCAAAATCAGCAGCGCCAGCAGTACTGAGTACACAATAGAGGTAAAAAATGGCTTGCACCTGTACCCTTGTGCCTCTATCTCTAGGTATCATATTGATGAGAAAAATGACTAGCAATTCTATCTCACCATGCGTTGAGTAGAGTGAGGGTATCCTACACGAAAAAGTACTGTTTCCTACGCAGGATACCTCATCTACTCACAAAAAGTTTGTAAATTTTTTGTGCGCAAGGCTTGGCCTTTGGCTGTTCAGTTCAAACTCGAAACTGGGTGATACCACCCAACTCTCCCGTTCATTCGTTCACAACACAATCTACTCACGACCTCTCATTGCCATGGTGGTCAAAACATCTAGTGAGAGATCATATTGACGCACAGTAGCAGTAGGGAGTGGAGGGGATTAGCGCAACAGCATTCACATAAGCCGAGAAGCAGGAGAGGAGTCAAAGTAAGGACAAGAAAAAAATGGCATCCAACTACAACGATCAACTAGGCAGTCGACTCTCTGGGTCATCGTGGCGTCCTTCCTCGGGACCTTATGATACGCCACTGGATTCCAATGGTGGCAATCGAGGAGGTAGCAGCAGCAGCAACAACAACAATAGCATGATGAGGATGAACTCTAACGATCCAACACCCAATTCGCTCACTGAAAATACGAGCAACCGCGTACACTTTAGCCGGGCCGAGTACAAGGCTCCCAATTCGTACCAAAACTCGTTGGAGGGATCGTATGGTCAATATCATCATTATGGAAAGACTCCAAGCTCTGCCGTCGCCGCCGATGGTGACGAAGGTCATACTAATATTGCTCACAACACTGGCTTTCGCGAGTCCAAGTCCTATGTGGAGAGGTACCGGGATATCAAACAAAAGAGCAGTATGGCATCATCAACATCAACAACTCCATCGCCTAACCGTCGTACTACTACAGCTGCAGCTGCGGCACGGAGTCAGTCCACTGGAAGAATGACGAGGGACATCAGTCACCGGCACTCTTCTTCAGCTTTGGCAAGAGAGAGCAGCAGCGTTCGCAGCACAAGTCCACCAGTGGCACGACACGAACTGCGACGTTACAATGATGACGACATGTCGGAACGTACTCCCTTGGAAAGGTGGGAGAGTCGTAAGGAGCGTAAAATGATGGAGAAGAGCTCTAATAATACCTCGTCGTTGTCTTCTGGTCGTTCCACGAGAAAGTATCATGCACCTCCGAGCAGCAGCAGTAGCAGCAAGAGCAGAAGTACTAGCGGTATCAACAGTGCCAGTAGTAGGAGCAGCACCAGGCTGTCACCGTCACCACGTAACATTAGCTCTCCCGAACGGGCTTCGAGATCTGTCATTAGGGACAGAGCCACACGTTGGTCTCCGCGGGAGGAAGACGAAGAAGAGGAGGTGGAGGTGTATGAAAGGGATGATGAGTATGGCAGGAGGGATGGTGGTTACGAGGAGTATGATGATTTTGGCGCAACTCGTCGTAGCCAACAACATGATGATCATTCCAAGGATAGACATGGTACTGATCGGCGAGAGCGCACGTCACGGGATAGATCCTCAGATAGATACCATGAAAAATCATACGCTCAAGTCAGACAGTCTGATAGCAGATCAGGTAGTGGCAGTGGGTATGGCAAGGGCAGCACCAGCAGGCACCATCACAAAGAGGATCATCAGGATGGCCGCCATAGAGATGACAGTAGGCGGTCTGATCCGCTTGGCCATCGACACTCGTCCCTCTACAAATCCAAAGGTGACAGTACCAGAGACAACAATAATGTCAGTGATGTGGGCAATAGCTCTCCATTGTATGATGATGCAGACGAAGAGGGAGCGGGTAACATTCAAGTGGGCGAACAAAGTCCTCTGGCGATTGATCATCATTTTGAAGGAGATCGTGGGAAGCGGCAGATGAGATCCTCTCCACGATCGTCTCCACAAAGAGGGACGCCACCACGGGGTTCACCTGGACGATCAACAACGTCATCGTCATCTCATCGATCCGCGCCGCAGAGATCCACGCCACAAAGGTCAAATGTCATGGCGAGTACACCTTCACCCAACAGACCATCTCCTGGTAGAGGCAAGAGCACCTACGTCGATGATTTGGCATCATTCTGTGAGAGTGTCACTTCTTCGGTAACAGCATCTCGCAATGTCAATCGAGGAAATGAAAGGAGTCATCCGTCGCAACCCCTTCCTGGTGTACTGCGGAATGGCCAAAAGAGCCAGCAGACTACTACTGCTACTGCTGCTGCCATTAGAAGTCTTGATGGTGTTCAATACAGTGAGATGGAAGCAGGTACGAACAACAACAACAACAATAATTCTGGCACTCATAATGATTCAAACAGGGCAGGTATGATTGTCCAAGAAGCCATGCCCCATCATGATCCAGTATCGCCGGTATCCTACGCCGATCAAAGCAGCAGAGGAGGAGGAGAAACAAGAGTTCGTCATCGTGCATCTGACATGTGCAAACACTTTACCGGCCAGGATTGCACCCCCAAAAACAAGGGCAGGAAGAAGTGCTTCTTGATTGCGCTTGCGGTATGCCTCACGTTCATCATTGGTGCATTTGTGGCTGTGTATTTCATTGGAGAATGGCAGGAGGAAGATGACAACAATGAAGGGGTGGACTCCGACCAAGATGATAAATTTGAAAGAGGAGATCAGCAGGGCATGACTGGCTGGGACGTTCCCACTAGCGCTGATCCCAATGCGCCACTGCCACCCGCCACGAGTCTTCCTTTCACGCCCACATCCACACCCACTGGCACAACTACCACTAATCCCACTGGAACACCTACTGCCAAACCCACCAACGAACGTGAGCGAAGTATTGGTGACTTTGTATCCTCATTGAGCAAGGGTGAATCCAACAAGTCCGGTAGTCCACAGCATCGAGCAAAAATGTGGCTAGTGAATGAAGATGAAATGAACTTGCATCTGCCTCACAATGATGATGGCTCATACACTTCCTCATATTCAGAGGGAGCCGCATCTAATTTTGCATCCTTTTATGGAAGCGTATCCCAACCTGCCAGCTGGGAATCGGCCGTGGCTGATCGTATCAAACAGCGATTTGCATTGGCAACGCTGTATTATTCCATGGGTGTGGGTGATGGTGGAGTGGTAAAAGGTTGGTTGCAAGGGGACGAGTGTCAGTTTGTGGGAGATTACGATAGGGCTTGGGATGGTGTAGATTGTGATGACAATGGACTTGTTCGGGCATTGGCACTTGGTGAGTGTGATGTGTTGTAAAGGGATGATATTGTCAACCTCATTTTATACCATTCTGTTCTCACGATTTACACCTCTTGGCTTGACACAAAACAAACAGATGGAGCCAACCTGCACGGAACAATACCTGCGGAAATTTCTTTGCTATCATCTCTCGAAAATCTAATCATCAAGAACAACCCAGGTCTCATTGGTAAAATTCCACACTCCATTGGCCAGCTCATCCAGCTCCGGCAGTTTGGTTTGTATTCCAACCACCTAACGGGAACGGTGCCGAAAAACATATTCAGGTTGAATCACTTGGTATATCTCAATTTGTCAGAGAATGGACTAACAGGTACAATTCCCTGGGAGGAAATATCTCATCAGCAAAAGAAGCTTCAAAGGTTGGTATTGCACAATAACTACCTGGATGGATCAATTGATTTTCATAAGTTGGCTAAGGCTGGAAGTATTTCGTTGCTGAGCCTGAGCAATAATATGTTTGATGGGTACATAGATAGCGTGGGAGGTCTGTCAAGCTTGGAATACTTGTACTTGGATGGTAACAAGCTAGTTGGCTCGATACCTGTGGCCATCGGAAATTTGGTCAACCTGAAAGCATTCAACCTGGATGAGAATCAGATGTACGGAACATTGCCTCATTCCATTGGAAACATGACAGACCTCGAGTATTTCTCGGCCAAGGGCAATACCATCTCGGGAGGATTGCCTGCAACCATGAAATCACTAACAAGACTCACGACATTGAATCTGGCGAGCAACGCCATGTCGGGACACTTGAATCATTTAGTGCACATATCAAATCTCAAGAATGTACACCTCTATTCAAACTCATTCTCAGGCACAATTGACGGTAGAATATTTACCGCCCTGCCTAATCTGGAGGTTTTGTTCCTGAGTTCTAATTCCCTCGGTGGAAGTATACCATCTGAGGTGGCAGGTGCACAAAAGCAGCTCAAGGGGTTATACCTGTCCGATAATAACCTTCATGGTGGGATACCGGAAGAAGTGTGCGCACTGTACAAATTGGAAGACTTATTCTTAGATGCCAACAGCCTTGGTGGAACCTTGCCGTCGTGTCTTGGTAGCATGTCAAGCCTCAGGCGATTCTATGTATTCAAGAATAAATTCAAAAGCCATGTTCCTGCCGGGTTAATAAATTTGCCGCACTTGGTCGGACTTGGGATTGAAGAGAATGGTGTCAGTGGAGGGATGGATCAGACTTGTGCACCTCTGAAGAGGAAGAGTATGAGTATTTGGGCTGATTGCAATGAGCTCGATGGAGGATGCGATTGTTGCGAAAGATGTTGTACTGATCAGATGAGCAGTTGTTAATTATTCATTTTAATGCAATGTTTAAGATTCAGAAGAATGAAATTCCCACAAGGGGCTCATAAACACAGAGACTTCTTATGATGTATGTTCAAGATAAATGTGAGAATTTGAAATAAAGCATAGCATTTTGCCTTATTCTTTCAAGGATGTACTGCCAGGGATATGTAAGCTTCGTGAGCATTGTTTGTAAAAAGAGCTTAACTTCTGAATGCTGCAGTAAAATCTTTTATGGCCCATGTGTCTCATTGACTACCAAGCTGCTCTCTGATAAAAAAAAACATTCAGCTCAATTGCTCATTTCTGATGATCCAGCCAGGGACTGGACCGCGGGACTGCATGAGCTAAATGATATTGTGGCGCAGCGACAAAAAGACAAAGCACTTTGTCCACACAACAGGTAGCCGAGTGAGAGCGGCAACACTCGTCATCTCATGAGATGTTTAACACATTGTTACTATCTTCATTTGCCATCTCCTAGAGCGCTCCGTTGCATCACTCTCTGTAATTTCAATTACTGCCCCTGTAATTAATACCAATGTCCACATTCTACCAAAACAGCTCAAATAATTTGGAAGATACATCCCAGTATGCAAGAAGATCAAATTTAAACCTTGATACATTTTCTTCTAAAAATCACAGTGTATCCTGGTTTCAGTCCATATTAATATAGGAAGAAATTCATTTGTGTGATGGGACAAGTACAAGGATGTTGTTTTGTGTCATCCTAAATTCAATCTTCTCCTCGTCGTGATTCTTCGATGCCTTTTGGGACTGATATTGCAAACAGAGTACAAGATTTCAAACCCTTTTGTAACTTTGGCAATCATACTACATAAAGAAAAAAGGTAACATTGCAAATGCCCTAACACATTAATTACTGCAGCGCATTGCCAGTTCCTGCACATTACTGCCGTTACCATTGATTCTGCATTGCTGGGCCTAAATCACAGTAAAACACCAGCAAAATCCTTGAAATTACCCGGAAATATGACATTAATATAAAACAATGGAAGCTTACATTGCTCCGCAGTATTCAATAATCTCTTTCCAATCAAATCTATTCAGCAAGATTGGGGTCTCCAATCCAAATCCTTTTCGGCAATTGAGTAAAACTTCAGCAAAATCCTAGAAATTACCCGGAAATATGACATTAATATAACACATTGGAAGCTTACATTGCTCCACAGTATTCAATCATCTCTTTCCAATCAAATCTATTCAGCAAGGTTGGGGTCTCCTATCCAAATCCTTTTCAGCAATTGATTGTGAGGTCCAAAGTGTGCGCAGAGTTGGAATCTTATAAAGGACATGGCTGCTGGTTATCTTATAACTATTCTAGTTACGTGTGCTGCAGACTAATTGTCAATAGGCGGAAGTGATGAACTGACCTTATTCTTTGGCAAATCTTATTCCTTTTGGGCCATGACTAATTCACAGACGGACGGGATACATTCCAAGGTATCAACTGCAGAAACTTAGGACTGGTTGATGATGTGAGAACATCATGTGGATCACTCCGCCTTACCTGCAAAATAAATAAGGGATATCTATGTAAGACTCGCTCCTTCAAGGCTGTGGGCGAGTCATAATTGCCGTCGTATTTTATTTTTTGGGATACGATGACGTCATATATTGTCTGTCCGTCTACAAAATATTGTGATCAACCAGATCAGTCTTCACCTCAGCCAAGCAAGGGAGTGTTCTGTCTGTTGAAATATCAAGCTTGGGTTGCCATCGATGCTTTTCA
>JALLOX010000144.1:0-14973 GCA_036939695.1 Thalassiosira ordinaria | reverse complement strand
TACCCTCGCTCTTACCCTAGGGTAAGAGGGTATCTTACCCTAGGGTAAGAGGGTATCTTACCCTCACCATTACCCTATCCATTACCCCTGGGGTATTATATCCCCAAAGACTATTTCAAAAAATACTTGAGGAAATTTTAATTACACACCCCAGGATACAAAAAAACCCTAGGGGTTTATTCTGGAATTTTATTTTATTTTAAATTGATTCCAAATGAGCACCCCCTAGGAACATTCTTCGCCAAAATATACCCTTCGGGACATCTTCCAGATAGCGAGATGTCAACATCGTCGTCGCTGTGAATTGTGATGGTAAGGTGAAATGTCGCTAGCTGTGAGCTGTGAGATGTGATTTTGAAGTGGCTCTAATACTTTAAAACGGCTTTTTTTTTACGATAGCTAAAGTTAGTAGGTCTATCTGCAAATAGTGATGTTGTGGTTGCTATGCATGTTTTTGCGGTTGTGGATGTACCTACCTACATAGCTATGGATAAAATCAATCTCAGATCAAGGGAATGACGTCCTCAAGATCAAGCGCTGCGCTCGCCTTAATTGATAGTTGGCCTCAAGCCCACCCATCCAATTACCTCATCCGCAATCAAACTACAAACAACATGGCAGCATCGCATCATTTCGATGGAGAAGTATGTTTTGATGAAGTCGCGCAAGAGAAGATCTCACAAGTAGTAGTTACGTCATGCTCGAACTCTACAACTGCCACCAATGCGTTCTGCAAGTCTGGGATGGGAATGAGCATCCCCATATTGGTAAAAAACAAAAACATCAAGTTCGAGTACAACACCTGTTTCGGTTGAGGTCCATCCATCATTGCTATTATTAGAAGAATTATTGTAAGACTGGATGTGATGATCAATGGTAATGCCCCTCTTTTGTTCCCCTAAGGATAGGCCACTTAATTACCCTGCCTCTTTTTTGACCTTCGAGACAGATTTTACAATGCCGACACGTTGAACATCACATGAGTACTATTTTAAACTGCTTCACATAATTGAGGGCGCTCAGCGTATGGAACCGAGTTGCCTTTCGGATGTACATGACACATAAAGTAGTGTCATAACATAGAGGTCGTTGATACTAAAATGCCTTCCATGTTTCTTCCTGTTTATTCGATAGATTGTTCCTAATAGGGCAATCAAGCTACTATTCTATCCATTATTCCACGGATCTTTTTACAAGAAAGCATGTTGCTACAAGCACTTGATGCCGGCTCAAAGCTTGCTCCAACTATGTTCACATAGACTTGCAGATTAGTGAGGCCATGACTTGTGACGGCTGAGAGGCTTACGGGAGGAGTTCCAGGTTGCATATGCAGTACTACCGGTCGTTATAAAAGGAATGATTTCAGGTGAGGCATATTCATGTGACAGTCTGGCAGCAGTTGCGGATAATATGATTACAGGTGAACCAGCCAACCCGTGGCCATACCGTTGTTCATATTCTAATTTCACCGAAAGTAATTATTTTTTAGAAATATAGAGAAATACAATTGCAAAACGTGAAGTGTCGAAGTATAGTGTGTGTAGATGGTGGTAGTAGTGCATTGGAATAAATGAGTAGTGGTATCAATGCCATGTTGATCAATTTAAGCAAGTGGCTTGGCACCACATGCCAGCCGTGAGCAAAATTAGTAATGATGAAAATATTGCAGTCGAATATTGTTCAGCTTATTCGTTATATCGTGTAGTAATACAGCCTGGAACTTCACTTTTTTCCATCATGACACAAAAGACTATTATCTGAGCATTGCCTGATCTTTTAATATCTTCACAAGACATGAGGGCTACCGATGGCACGAGTGTGACGTGAGCTGGAGTGTGAAAATTTAGAACGTGATCTCATCTACTCTTCGATCTTGGATTCTTCGTTGCTATGCACAAGCGGGAGTATCATTTTATTATCTCGCGCTTTTCCCATGACCAAATATTTCAACTTCTTTAGTCCCATATGAATTTGTTTCACAATCGTGATGTGAAGGAGCAGAGGCCGTGCTAGGCGGAAAGGGGACCATGTTCTAGCTCCTTCCAAAATCAAATTTCACGTTGAGCCGCCTTTTGGTGAACACGATGGTACAATAGGTAGATGCTTGTGCTTGGTTACATGCAGGTACCTTATGAGAGGTGCATGATGCGTTGGTTCCAATTTTTTGTCCCGCATTTGTCGGCATCAAATTCACATTTCATTCTACGTGATGATTGTACCAGTTTCTACATACACAATTTATGGTATGCTGGCAAATTTGAATATTTTGAGATTCAAGCTTCCTCAGAAATGAGCAGGATTCAGAGTTATAGCAAGAGCCTGAAGTGCAGTAAATAAATTATCAGGACGTTATAATAGTATGATTCCATGATTCACGAAGCTCATATGAACTCCGACAAATGCATGGATGGAGTACCTATGTGCGCCAATTTTATTTTGATGTGCATCGCACAGCAACTCATTGTTCTTATTCTTTGATATTTCGTCGTCCGCCTCTCTATCTGAGAACGGTTCCATTTCATACTCACCTCAGCCGATACACATAGAGCTTCCCCAATCATAAAACTCGAGGCTACCACTACCAAGGAACCCTCACTTCAGGGCCATAGCCTTTGTTGTGTATTGAACCAGGCTCATAAAGCCACAAGAAACGAGATCTTACACAACTGGCAAATTAATAATTGAATCGAACCTATTTCATAATGGTACGCTACTCTACAAGCGCCGCTGCCATTGTTACAATGAGCAGTCTTGTCACTGTCACCAATGCCGATGGAGACATATTGAAGAAACATTTGCGCGAGCAGAAGCGGCAGCAGCATCGTCAGCTCGACTCACATGATGATAATTATCCCACCTATTCTCCAACGACGCCGTATCCGACCTACTCTCCATCTGAGAGTGGAGAAAACAGTGCAGAGTCGCCGAGTGGCTTCGATGAACAAAGCGATCGCGAGAGATATTACGGAGGAGACTATGATGGTGAAAAGCACAAAGAGACGGAAACGCCGACGCCTTTTCCTACCATTGACTTCGTCATTGATCATGGAGATGATAATGTCGGATGGAAGGGTAGTGTCAGTGGTCATTCTTCAGGCAAGAAAAGCTATCATGGTGGGTGGGGAGGATCACGGTTGTGCTATGCTGAGCCAAGAAAAGTGAGTAGTTTCATGTAGACGTTTTCCATTTCTGTTAGCACATCATGTGCAGCTTTTCTTCGGTTGGCAAATCATTAGTATTCTCCTCCTAACATGATTCACTTGCGTGCATCTTTTCTCACGTAGAGTTGGAGCCCGCCAAGCTGGAGTGCACCATCGTGGAGTGGATCTAAGAAGAGTCTATCTTCCATCGATGAATGGGTAGCCCCTCCAAGTGATCCAGGCTGGATAGGTTCCACTGGCTCTGGCAAAAGCAGTAAAGGAAGTAAAATGAGTGGTTCCAAGAGCTCAAAGAGTGAAAGCAGTGGATACTCAAAGGGTTCCAAGGACGGTTCTTTCAAGGGTGGTTCTTCCAAAGGTGGCAAGGATACAAACTACAGTCATTCTTCCAAGGATGGTTCTTCAAAGGGTGGTTCTTCCAAAGGTGGCAAGGTTACAAACTACAGCCATTCTTCCAAGGATGGCTCTTCCAAGGGTGGTTCTTCCAAAGGTGGCAAGGCTACAAACTACAGCAATTCTTCCAAGGGTGATTCTTCCAAGGGTGGTTCTTCCAAGGGTGGTTCTTCCAAGGGTGGGAAGGTTAGTGCAAGCTTGAGCGATTATTCTGGGCCCTCTTCTGACAGCAACCGTGATGTCAGCAATGTGTGGCAAGCAGCGCCAATATCTGAACCGTCATCAAATAGCTGGTCAGGCTCTGGCTGGTCAAGTGGTAGAAGACTCAACTCGAGTTGGGGCACCAGCTGGGGTGCAAGCTGGAGTGCTCCAGATGAGGATGAGATTATTTGGGTCGGAGGAAGCGGCTTGGATACCTCGAACGGTGAGGATCTTTACACAAGCAAGTCTGGCAAGCTTAACTCAAGTAAGGGAGACAAGGGCTCCAGCAAGGGAAGCCCAAGCAAGGGAGACAAGGGCTCTAGTAAAGGGACCGGTAGCAAGTCAAACAAAGGAGTAAGCTCGGACAGCAAGGGCAGCAGCAAGGGTGGCAAGGGCAGCTATAAAGGCTCATCAAGCTCCAGCAAGGGTGGAAAGGGTAGCTACAATGGCGCCTCAAGCTCCAGCAAGGGTGGAAAGTCCAAAGCTGCAAAATCCAAGGCTGCAAAGTCAAAGGCTGTAAAGTCCAAGTCTGCAAAGACAACTTATACCTCAATTGACTTCTGGAGATCATCATGGTCATCTTCTAGTGCCCCAACCATTTGCGACACATTCGAGCCTACGCCATACCCCACACGTTACCCAACTAGGCATCCAACACCAGTACCAACAACTCCTGCCCCAACTACTTGTAGCTCAAGGAGTTGGTACTTCAACTCCGTCAAGGGAATATGCGAGAATCCAATCTACGACTATGACTTTGGTTTCAATGAGTACGACAATCTTCATGAATGTTGTTACAAAGAATTTGGCAATCCATACGATGAGGAATGTCTTCTTACAAAGAATGATGAATGTTGCCTTCTCGAGTATCCAGTTTGGTACTACAATCATTTTGAGAAGCTATGCACGAATGATCCATACTATGATACTGGAAATCCAGACTATGAGTACGACAGTCAATATGACTGCTGTGCGGCAAATCAGATTGTATGGGATTATCACTTTGAAGGAAACTGCAATTCGTATGATGTGTGCAAGCCCCCACCAGAGACGCCAGAGCCTACGTCTAAACCAACTGAGAAGCCTACACCTAAACCGACGCCCCGACCAACACCCAAACCAACTGATTCTCCAACAAAAGAGCCAACGGATTCTCCAACTAGGAAACCAACAGCTAGTCCTACCACTTCTTCACCAACTGCTCACCCTCTCCCTGGGGTGACTGATCCCCCCACTTCAAGCCCCACAAAGGTTAGTTTCATCTATGCTATATCTAAGACTTGCTACCTAGAAGTTTAACTCCACTTTAACACCTAACTCTGTTTGCCTCTTTCATCCCAAAGAAACCAACGGATAGTCCCACAAAAAGTCCAAGCAGTTCCCCAACAAAGGAACCTACCGTTTCCCCTACCAAGGTCAGTTTATTCCCTGATACCAATGAACTGCCACAATATTAACTTTCATTGTTTCTGACACTCTACTTGATTTGCCTCTTTTCTTGAAGACACCAACTGATAGCCCCACAAAAGAGCCCACCGAATCTCCAACAAAGAAGCCGACCAATAGTCCCACAAAAGAGCCGACTGATTCTCCAACGAAGAAGCCAAGCGATTCTCCAACAAAAGAGCCAACGGATTCTCCAACTAGGAAACCAACAGCTAGTCCTACTACATCTTCACCAACTGCTCACCCTCTCCCTGGAGTGACAGATCCGCCCACTTCAAGCCCCACAAAGGTGAGTTTCATCAATTCTGCGATTTATCTGTCAAGAAGTTCAGCTTTCGCTGTAACACATACTTTTGTTTCTTTTATCTCAAAGGAACCGACTGATTCTCCAACAAAGAGGCCAACTAATTCCCCAACAAAGGAGCCAACGGATAGTCCCACAAAGAAGCCAACAGACTCTCCAACAAAGGAGCCAACAGACTCTCCAACAAAGGTAAGTTTCATTCTTTCTGTCCAAGGACAATTACCAAGTTGAACATTTATATGCGCTCACAGTTGTTTGATTTGGCTCTTTTCTTGTAGAAACCAACGGACAGCCCCACAAAAGAGCCAACTGAATCTCCCACAATGAAGCCAACTGATTCCCCAACGAAGGAGCCAACTGATTCCCCTACAAAGGTTAGTTCCATCCGCTTTATCAAAAAGTTTCCTGCCAAGATGTTTTCCAACTCTCACACACTCTGATTGCTTCTATCTTTTCCAAGAAACCAACCGATAGTCCAACAAAAAAGCCAACCAATTCTCCCACAAAGGAGCCAACTGATTCTCCTACCAAGGTTAGTTTCATTTGTGCTAAGACTTGCCCGTCAATAAGTTAAACTTTTTCTCTCACACACAATCTGCTTGCTACGTTTGTTTTGAAGAAACCCACTGATAGTCCTACAAAGAAGCCGACTAATTCTCCAACGAAAGAACCGACGGACAGCCCTACAAAGAAACCAACGGATTCTCCAACAAAGGAGCCTACCTTGTCTCCTACAAAGGTAAGCTTTATCCGTGCTGTCTCAGACTAGCCTTCAACAAGGTTGTTTTTTTCTTTAACACACTCTGGTTGTTTCTCTTCTTGAAGAGACCAACTGCGTCACCCACGAAGCAGCCATCTGCACCCTCAGGTCCAGTGACGGATGCCCCAACCCTTGGTGGATGTGAAACTGCCTATGGATATGATGAAATGAACCCTTCAAACAGCCTGTGCTTTGGGTCGGATGTGGAAAACATTCAGGGCCAGAATTGGGGCTGGACCAATGGCATTTATAGCTCTGGAGTAATTGTTCTACAGCTTTTGGCTGGTGCTGGTGCTGGTCGTGGCACTTGTGACCCATCCGCTGGAACAGATGTTGGTAGTGTTGAAATTAACTTCAACACTGCAACAGTCACATATAATCTTGATCCAAGCTCAGGCTATTACCTGGAGAAAGCTCAACTCTGGGTTGGCAGTAACGTCTTGCCTGTTGGCAATAATGGAAAGAACATCACGTCTCCAGGTCAATTCAATTACATTCAAGATCCTGTTCCTCCTGATGGCAGTGCTCTTACGGCTACTTTTTCTATGATCCCAGAGATGTCTGGAAGTGTCTATGTAGCCGCGCATGCCTCAATATGCTCGTTGCCCCTTCAGATTCTGACTCTGATCCCAACACCAGCCCCAACCTATGAAGGAACCTTTGGTACAACACCGACAGTTTCAAAGGCAGTTACAGGACCTCCAACTGACATCAATGAGAGGGAATATACAGACGTAAAGCAA
Source organism: Thalassiosira ordinaria (assembly GCA_036939695.1). NCBI lineage: Eukaryota > Bacillariophyta > Thalassiosirophyceae > Thalassiosirales > Thalassiosiraceae > Thalassiosira > Thalassiosira ordinaria. The sequence goes on along the minus strand of JALLOX010000144.1, from coordinate 7,968 downwards.
ACTGCCTCCAATGATTTCACTTCTCTGACTTATACACAAGAAGTGAATACCAGATGTGTTGAGAATTATAATAAGGTTTGGAACACAGAGAGCTCAAGTATGGTCAAAGTTTGTGTCTATGTATGTACCGAGACTACAAAGATCTTTGAGGGAGATAAGTTGTGGAGGACAAATGTGCAAAAGAAACATTCAGAATGTTCAGAAGGAGAAGAGCATGAAAGTAATAAAACTACAGTTTCGCCCTGGAGAGGCGATCATGAATAGGGGGGTTTTAGACATCTCAAAAAGGAAACAGAGTGGTGTATAGAAAAAAATGTCAGTTTTGTTGCTTGTTGCGCTTTTTGAGGTGGCACTGTTGAATGTAATCAGAACAGATGAGATGCATGTATTTATGAGCAGATAATTAGAAATAAAGTGGTGTGCCATTGTGGTGCTAGTAGAAGTAGAATTGATGGTATTCGTTTTAGATAAATATTGCAATGGAATCCACACAAAGCAAACACACGTGCACAACCTGTGAGATAACCGATAGCAAGAACAAGCATCATTGCCGCTTCCTACAATTTGCTGCCCATCTAATTTTGTAGACTTCATTTAAGACTCATTTGAGGGATGGGAAACTTCCGCTGTTGAAAACAAAGGAGGGAGAGACCGGGATCGTGCGTAGGAAGAGCACCAAATAAGGCTCTCTGAGAGACCAATTGCTCAGGATGCTCTTCCAAAGGAGGTAAATCTTCCAAAGATTCGTCCAAGGCTGGAAGGGCGATGAGACTAGTGCAAGCTGAGGTAAAACTACAAGCTAACAAATTATCCTATAAGCAAACCTACTACCTCTTCTCCAACCCATTGTGAAGCGAGCAAATGCAGAGATCATTACGGATGAAAAATTACCCTTCATATGTGAATATTGTTCGCAACTTTGAACACAGGAAGATCTAGGTCAGTTTCGACAGGAGTTTTCATATCGCCATTCACTCGGATGGCGGTCATTTGTGCATTGTTGATATCAGTATCCGTGAACTTTACACGAATAACAAGATAGGGCACGATTATACCTTTTGCACTGACCATTCCCTCATGATGTGCTCCAATTGTCTCATTATCAAGTCGATGCTGTGAGAATTTACTCCAATACTCTTGATTGCCACCCTCCATGCTGAGGTGAAGAAACAGTTCAGAATCCTTTTCCAGAATATGCTTGTGCTTTTCCCTAATCATATAGAGAACCCTACTCAAGCACGTCGAACCCCAAACCTTGCTTTTATCAAAGGACTCGTACTTAGCCAATTGAGAGGGTGATAGACGTTTGTGATGCTCAATGGAGTCTTTGGTAGCTTGCTTGAGCATACTGGGAGGCTTGAGCATGATTGACCCATCTGGCCCAAGCTCCATATCATCAGGATGCATCATTGTTCCATGTATGACCATTTTCTTGTTTAGCAAGTCTTCATCAGCATCCCTCACCATGGATTCAGGAGGATTACAGCAAGACAAAACGAATTCCCTTGCTGTCATTACAGTTTACAGATGAAGGCAAGCCAAGCATTAGCACCAATGAGAATACTTCCACGAGCTACAATAACTCCAATGACAGAAGTCTACCCCAACATATATCTCCATGGCCTCACCCAACGTCACCATATCCGTGGGCTCCTGCCCGTAGACCTCGCGGTATCGAGTTGCATCGACCTCTACGGTGCTGACAGGGCCATACAATCTGGCACCCTCCAATTCCTGACAAAGGAAGTCGAGGTTGGACATTGGTATGGGAAGCCAAATCCGCATGGGAAGTTGATTTCCTAGGATGCTCCACTCAATACGATGGAGACATTGATCCGCAGTATTGGGATTCTCTACAGGGTGCAAAGCCTCAGGAGCTACCCTACGTGTCGTTAGAACCAAAGTTGTGTCTTCCTCAGCACCATCCCTTGCCACACATTCTTGCACACAAGCGATGGAAGGGTAATACTTGGGAAGGGACAAATCAAGGTGAACATTAAAATAATGCTCAGGTAGCCCTTCATACGTTGCCTGAAAGAAGATCTTATCAAAGTAATCGTGATTTGGGTCAAGATTGGTTGTCAAAAACCGAAGGCTAAAAGGGCAACTACCAAGGCACAGGACAAAGGCAAGTCCACACAGACGGCAATCAATAAAAGCAATGTAACAGGGACAGTCCAGAAGTACAACTTTGCGAACGATGGAGCTATGTTCAGATCAAAATTACAAGCGCTCCTGCCCCAACAGTTTTCAGAGTTGCTCAAGATTCCAGACATAGTAGCAATCCTACCTCTAGACAACCTAACCGAGGCCAAGCTCATCACCAGCTCTGCTGGCCAAACAGTATCTGTCGTTCACCAACCCTCCTAAAGATATGACCAAAGCTGTCGGAGCTAAGGGCAAGATGTTCTCATGCGTATTCAAGTTTGGCGTCAAGCAGCTTCTTCAGGAAGATGATCTTGTAGACATGGTTGTGGAACCCACTGAGCAACAGATCTACTTTTAACTCAAAAAAGGTATCAAGCTCTCCAAAGCGAGACGGGTCTAGTTGGCATTAATTTTCCCAGTCAGATCCCACTCAAGTACATTGAAACCCAGCTACAGGAGTGCATCCTGGACGGAGTGAGAGATTACTATGTAGTCAAGTCCTGCACTAAACTTGGCATGTTGGAAGCTGCCATTCAGAAAGGTCACTTCAAAGTACTCATCATGCAGGACTATGCTCCCAACTTCTATCAGAAGAAGGGTGATGGACAACCATATGTTGAGGCCAAGCACAAGAAGGTAACCCACTTGGAGTATAAAATCCAGCCAAAGGAGGACATACTTGCTGCCCAGTCTCACATCTAAAACCAAGCACGTGCAAAGGGACTGGGCACCAAGATCCTCTTCATGGTTCCCAGGTCCAGTGATAAAGATGGTGAAGAATATGCATATGGGAGATACAAAGAGACATTGATTGCGCAGCAGGTCCACAACAAAGCACTCTCATCAATCAAACCACCACATATCACTTATCAGAACGCTAATGGCACCTTCCCAGGCAATCGAGAGGAAGGGCCATACAAGAAGACACTGCTACAGCTGCTTCTGGGGGCGAAGACCTCGAAGGGGTACCCTCTGTTCACTGCAGGTATTCCTGCCAATGGAGGCATCTCAGCAGTCTACCATAACGTGGAAGGAAGACAGGAGGCGGCAATGAACATTGCACAGACTCTGCACAGACGTCCCCTCCTGGACAATGTATGAGGTCATGATCAACCATGGCATGCGAAATGATACAGCCATCTTAGCCTTCCTCAACAGCTGCAGGTCCGAGTTGCCAAGGAGCTGCCCCACTATGATTTCGAGACAAGCATGGTCAACATGGCTGAAACAGAAGAAGGTGACACAGGTCCAGAAGATGGTGAGCTTAAGGAAATGCAGCAAGAGGCATGGTTTGACATGAGCCTTGTCCCCAACTCAGTTCAACATGGCAGCACTGCCGCAGCCATGGCATTCAACCCAGATGATGCCGTCTCCGCCAGCCCTATGAATACCACTGCATGGAAGAAGAGTGCCTACCCAACCATGGAGGAGTGCGGCATAGAGAACTTCCTGTCCAAACTTAAGAGCCAGATCTCTGCTTCAGCAAGCAATGATGACCAGGGCAGCAGAGTCCAGTCATCCAAAACCACTACTGCCCAAGTCTTCCAATACTGAGGCAAGCAAGGAATTGCCTCTAGATGAAACCTCAGCTAATGTGGGCACCTCCCAGGCCGGACAAGCCAGTGGTGCTGTGGAATCGCCCCCTCCAGGTAAGCCTGTTGTGGGGGCCAATGTCTGATGGGCCGACATGTGCCTCCACCTGCAGCCAACAGGTCTGATGTCAATAATGCGTCTGGCACCAACAACACTAAAGCCAAGCACAAATGCGCGAAGAAATCCTCTCCCAGGAGAGCCGATGAATGGAGAACAGCAACTGAGCAAACGAACAGAATGAATGAGAAGAAAGCACCAATGAATAAGAAGGTTAAGGGTGAAAAATTAAGAATAATTATAGTGATATTAAACAGAATAAACTCTCATATGATGAGACTATTAGGCTTATGGGAAGACGAGAACAAAAAGAGATGAACTCACTGCAGAAATGCTGGAAGAACTTGAGGAGCTAGAAGACATTGGGTCGGACAGAGTCAAGGATTGTCAGCAAGAATCACAGGCAGAGGTGAAGATCCCTCAGGTAGCAACTACTAATGTCCCATTACATGGCACCCTCAATGTGGAGACAAAGCACGATGATGCAGTGCGCCTGCTGGGACTCAACATAAACAGCATGAGCTGCTGGCTACGGAACAACTATAAGGCAGAAAGAATCAAATGCATTCTACAGCAGTATGGGGTCGATTCAGTTGGGCTTTAGGAGGTGTGTATGAACTGGTCAGCCTTCAAATCAATTCAAACTCTGGCCTCTCTCCTATGATATGGACCACAGCCTCTTAGGACGACAAAACAACATGACAGTACAGCAACTATCATCAATGACCAGTTATGTGCAAATGTGAAGGACAGTGGAGTGGATCACACTGGCCTGTGATGCTGGTCATGGTACCTTTTGGAAGGAGAGCCAGGCTTTTTGCTATTGTACTCCCACATATTTGGGGAGCATAACCCATCAGACATGCTCAGGAAGAGATATTCCAATGTATGGGAACTCTTACAACCCATCCTCTTCTAAATGGGCAATACTAGGAATCTAATCACCTCGACAGGTAGGGGAGTGACAAAGGATATGCCATCTCTATGATTAGAACCAGGATCATGACCCATGTGTACCATTTACAGGTCATGTATTGTAGTAATGAGGTAAAACGAGATCAACACGAGAATTAGCATAATCTCTACAGCTGCCTCCTGACACCTGTTCTTGACACCGATCAGATTGACACAAGATCTTTCGTTGAGATCTTTTGCTCACAATAGAAACAAATATGGAATAGCAATAGAGAAATCGTTATTGTCAACAAAGATCGTTATAGGTATAAAGGGGTCTGCCCCTCCTTGGCCAAACCAATGGAGGCGCAGTCCGCGATTGTATCATTGGGTGAAGGGCCATGTCCACTGAAAAGTCATGTGGTGAAATCAGAATGAGAACCTCGGGTAGTCCGACGAAGAAGCCAACTCCCGATCCTACGCCCCAGCCTACTCCCGATCCTACTCCCCAGCCTACTCCCAATCCTACGCCCCAGCCTACTCCCGATCCTACTCCCCAGCCTACTCCCAACCCTACGCCCCAGCCCACTCCTGATCCTACTCCCCAGCCAACTCCCAACCCTACTCCTCAGCCTACTCCCAATCCTACTCCTCAGCCTACTCCCAATCCTACGCCCCAGCCTACTCCCAATCCTACTCCCCAGCCTACTCCCAACCCTACGCAGTGTACTTCTCTAGGCTGGTGTTTTGATGGTACAAACAATGAGTGCACCAATGATCCTGGCGCATGTGGCACCACACCTTATGCTAGTCGACAGGATTGCTGTGATGCCCAATTTCCCACAACCACTACAGAAGGCACTGGTACAAGTGGCACGAGTGACACAAGTGGCGATCAAGTTTGTCCAACTTACAATATTTGTCCAACTGAAGCACCAGTTCCCTCTCCTGGCTTTGAGATTCTAACAATTTTCCCAACTCCAGCCCTAACCTTCGGATCAACGCCAACTGTCTCAAAGGAAACTACCGGCCCTCCAACGTTGATCAATGAAAGGGAACACACTGACATTAAGCAAACTGCCTCCAATGGTTTTTCTTCTTTGACATATACACAGGAAGTAAATACCAAATGTGTTGAGAATCATGATAAGGTTTGGAGCACAGAAAGTGCAAGTATGATCAAAGTTTGCGTTTATGTCTGTACCGAGACTACAAAGATATTTGAAGGAGAAAAGTTGTGGAGGACAAATGTGCAGAAGAAGCATTCTGAATGTCCAGAGGGAGAAGAGAATCACGAAAGTGATAGAACTACTTTGTCGCCCTGGAGAGGTGATCATGAGTAGAGGGAATAGTAGAGACTACTATGTTTGGAAAGAGAAAAGAATCGATGTAGAAAATGAAGAGTCTGCTTCTTTGTGCATTTTTGAATGCGAGTAGTATATGGAATTAGAATAGATTAAATAAGTGTATTAGGGTTTGTCGTGATAGTTATATATGCTATTCCGTATCATTTTCCAGCTATTAGCGGTCTCAGCTGACATGGCAGATCCACCTTCGACACCATGATACTGCCTCTGCACAGGTTGTGATGTTGAAGCAGTGTATGTTTCAAACTGTCGAAACACATATCAGTATTGGAAGTACATTTGGATAAACATATTGCACACGAACGAGACCAATTTGAAAAAATGCTGAGTGATCTGTCCTGCGAAACAGTGATATATTATAACAATTTTTAGATAATGTTGATCAGATTGCATTTATGTGACAGTACAACTTCACTCCATGCACTTCAACTGCCACATGTCTGAAATCAAGCCAGAACTTTTATCAAGAGCTGAACCACACCAGCAATGTGACCAGTCTTATAAATTCAAATTTGCACAATGAATAGAGCCACCCCAATAGAGTTTGTGTGTATGAAAACATCCGTTTTGTCGAGGCCGCAGCTGGCATCAGAAGATGACATATCGGTCGCAGTTGAGGGAAGTGGTGGATCTTATCCAAATGATTATTCAATGGGAGGGTGCAAAACAGCACAATAACATCAGCGAATATGTTCTGCCCTCATGACCTTAGACTCAACCGACTCATAAAATTTGTCAACACTAATCAATCTCTAGTAGATTAGATGCTCATATATGGGGGGTTATCCAAGAGGTTGATAAGGCACAGTCAGGGTCTGAGAGACTATACAATGGTTTTGTTTTGATAACTCTCAGCAAGTAAAAGCAACACAGTTTGACTTTCATGAATCTGTATAATTTGTTCCTAATTATTGAAATTTTGTGCTACCAACTGCACACACGAGCTTGTGTGTGCAGTTGGTAGCACAAAATCTCAATACTTATATTGTACATTCTTTTTCGGCCTCCTCTGTTGCAACAAAATGAGTAAAATATTCACTTCCTTTGCTGCATAATGATATAAACTTTTGAGGCTCAAGCTTGAGGATATTAAATGGGGCCTACTAATTTTTCATCATGTGCAGGATTTTCTGTGTGATAGAATGTTCCTAAGATTGAGAGCTCTGTTATGCCAACACCATCCTACCAGTGTTAAACTAGTCTGTTACCCGTTCTCGACCCAATCTTCACACCTTTCGTTTTCGAGTCACACTTGACCGTTTGGGCTCGGCCCTGACTACATCGAAAGCGTTTCGTTCATTCTTTTCGACTGTGTGCCCGCGTTGGTTCCATCTCCATTCGAAATAAGGAATCGAAAGCGTGAAAGGCCATTAGTTTCAAACGTCAATTGAATTCAAATTGGGTGCTCTAGTCTGTTACTTTACTAACTTTTCACTTAGACGAAAGTTTTTTCGAATCAAATCTCGCGACCCAATCTCTTTTCACCAATCGATCCCCAACACAATCATCGCTTCCGGCTACCTATACGACGATTGCTAATCGTTCCGCCTCCACACGCACCTCTGGACCTTCGATGTTACTGATTCCTATGTTGTCTACGTAGAAGTGACGACAAAAGATCCAAAGATCTGCTGTCAGCGTGTCAATTCGTCAAAGATCGTCAAAGATCGTCAGCTCATTTTTCTTTTGTTGGCCTTGATCGTCCTTGTCATCACCTCCCTTCTCCCTTCCCTTCTCGCCAGCCATCACCACTACATCAATCGATGGTAAAAGAGGAGATTGCATCGGCAGTGATCTTCTTCCATGTGTCCTTGGTTCGACGCAAATCCAACGAAGCGTCTCAAGACAGACGGGCATCCTTCACTGCCCAACCAGCCATCGATATCAAATTGCCCCGGCCCTCCTCTTC
>JALLOX010000143.1:0-15252 GCA_036939695.1 Thalassiosira ordinaria | reverse complement strand
AGGATACGACACGCTATTTCGTGCTCAGAAGCAAAGAGACGTTTGAAATCGCTAAATGACTTCTAATATTTCGCCAATATCCATTCTCGGCCTTCTTTTCAATTCATTCTCTCTTTCTTCAGTCGCGTCGTCGCTGGTGTTCGTGGTTCTGACACCAACTGCACAACATGCCCACGACAGCAGGAAAAGCGGCATCAAGGTGTCATGATGTGATGTCAAACAACCTTCTCGCTCCAGCCTCTCACCTGCATTGCCCTTCAAAGCTGTAGCAGCCTATGACACCAATTCAAATGAAAATATCATCCCGTTGAATGTTGATCTTGTCAGTTCAGGCAAGGAATTGTTCCCTTGAAATGAATCAAATCAAACTATTGTCAAGAAAATTGATTGATGGCAAATGTATCAACAATCAATACAACCCCAACAATAATCTCATAATCCTATGAAACCTGGCCACGGCCATTAATCAAAGAGAGAATGAATATGCAACGTAAACTAGGAATGAAACGCTCGTTCAATTGCGACGATTTGTCTTCAATTGTTGGATTAGACCAGCATCATCATGATCGCACCGGTAGCGTGTCGCCATTGCATTCAAATCAATTGCGCAAACGCGTGAAGCGACAGAGGGCGATCTCCACAGATTCGTCATCGTCATGCCCGGCCGTCTGCTGCTGCTGTGAGGAAGAGAAGGCCATGCTACCATTGGCGACCAAGTTCATGCCTTCGATGGGCTCATCATCGCCAAACGATGATACGTCGACGCCGCTGCAAAAGACGGCGTCGTCTGCGAGGCTCATATCGCCGGCGACATCACATGTTACCGTCGTCACTCCTGAACTGAATCCGGCTTTGCCAAGTGACGAGCTAAGCAGCCTGCCTTGCTTCCCATCCCTATCGAGGACTCGCAACGAGAGCAGTGACTTCCCTGCCACGGCAGCTCTGGAGCGTTTCATGCTCAAACAGAGGTCCAGCCCTACCTTTAACGAAGTAGGTGGAGACTTTTCACCATCCTTTGAAGAGAAGAGTGACGAAGAGCCATGCCATTTCTGGCCCAAGCTCGACCACGAAGACTCGCCTTACTCTCCTCGGAATATCGAGGAGTTTCCCTGGCATACACGCAGGGTCTCGATGGCTTCTTCCTCGAGAAAGTCTTCCTCTGTTTCTGTTGACTCAGGCAGCAATCAGGTGCAGAAGAAAGTACCTTCTCCTGTGCCATTCTCATTTCTGTCAATGGCTTCATTTAAACTGAAGTCCTCCAAGACACGAGTTGTATCAACTGTAAACCAAATAACAGAAGCCCTTGAAAGGCTATAGATAACACGGCTCAAGGCTACCCACAAAGATTCGTTCTCTCAGCATGTCGTCCAATAGACGCAGGTCAAGATATTTGCAATTGGACACGGACCATGCCCAAACAAGAAGGCTGAACAAGTTATCACTTCTTTTGAGAACAAATTTACATAGAGTGCCATCAACAAGAGTAATCTGGCAACATACTGACAAAAAGATAATCCTCTCTACCAAGTACAAAGCCACCGCGCCTGTTTCAATCCAAGAAGAGAAGGCTTACAAGGCTTTCTTGTCATCTATTGTACTAGTTGTAGAATAATCCCATGCACAAAGAGATGCACATTAGTAGAACACATGCAATATTAGGATAAAGAGCCATTTTTACTGCATTGTCCCTATTATTCGAGCTGACTGACAACTGCGTTGGTAGAGGTTACAATACCTTTTTGATGAAGTCTTGATTAGGTATGGATCTCTAGGTATTTTGAAAACATTCTTCTTTGCAGCAGCCCTTCTAGCTTCATTAGGTGCAATCTGCAAATCCTGAATGTTTCAATGACATTGGCTGGCAGATTGGTTTTGATGCCATATTTTTCTTCCTTGAACCTTCATATGATAATTGATAGATTATTATTTATATGCATATGAATATGGAATATGGGGCAGTTTCTTGATTTTTGATTTATCTATCATAAATTTTTTACCCAAAGGACTGCCAAGGCCCAATGCTCTCCTTCAAAACATGTACCACCAAAATTGCCAGGTGGAAAAACGCTATCATTTAGATAGAAGCTTGGTCCAGCCTGATACCACCGGCATTGTCACAAGTGAAAAATAGAATACCACATTCATTGATTGCAGCAGAATCAGTACAGGGAGGGAGATGGACATCATTGGCACTTGGCACCTCCAGTTTGCTTCCAGAGACCAAGCGAGAGCTGGCGAGAGCCTCCGAGACAGTGCCTCCGACCAAACTGATGGAAGTCGCGTCGCGTCACGTCTTCACCTGTGATCAGTGTGAACTTTGACAATCGGGATTCCTCACATCTTGCCAACACGGGTGTCTCATTTGGTTCACAATAATTGGGAATCTATTGCATGCAATTGGGATTCATACCATTTGACTACACTTCCTCCGCTCACACAAAATCCCCCAAAGCAAGACCAACCCCACCCGTTATGTTGGCGACACCAAGAGCCGTTGAACCGATCCACCCCTCTCTTTGGAATCAGTACCTATCCAGTAGAACGGAATATTCCTGCCCATTTTAGAAGAAGAAACTGGCCAAAATTCAAAATTCATACTAATTTGGTTCGAGAAGGGAGACGTTGTGCGAATTTGCGACCGAGTGTGGGAAAGGGTGGCGGGAACTGGACAATGTGTGGGAACAAAGTGCACGAGATGTGTGGCAAAAAAAGCAAGGCGAAGCAAGAGAGAAATGAAAAGAAGCAGGCAAAAGCAAGGAGGATGAGGAGAGCTGCCGCCATCCTCTCCCCCGTCGAATAACTCCTCAACTCTTCTCATCAGGGTTCTGCTCGTTGACAATGGTGACCATGACTGCCATACTCTCTGTTGGAATGAAGTTTTGAGGCATTGAGTTTATTTGCAATACAGAATAGTCCCATCAATTCACGCAGGTCAATCGAATAAGGAATATCACAACCAATAGCAATAGAATGGCAGCATCGAACTTTCTGTGACACAATAACTTCTAAAAAATTCCCACAGATTCCCACTTCCCACCAACACACAGCACATACACAAGATGTCAATGCTAGCAACCTCACCCGAAGATCTAATCGTTCCAAACGTGCAACCCAAAAGCTTTTCCTACCGTTCTCCCAAAGCTTCCGACAACGGCAGTAATGGCGTACACTTTTCGGATGATACCCTCCCCGCGACACGATCGCCTCTCACCAAGGGTAAATCCAAACGATTGAGTTTACGAAGGATTACTCCTGATCATCATACTGCTAATGGAGGAGGAGGATCATCGTTTGTTTCTCGTATCACGGGTCGCAGCAGCCGTTCCATTCACACCACCAACAATGGTACCAATAGTGGAGGAGATGGCGGCGGCATTCCAGTATCGTCACCCAAACGTGGAGGAGGGGGCAATCATTTAACCATCGAACGACAACAAAAGATGGAAGATGAATATTACCAACCTTCCATGCACTGGGCCGATCAGGAGGATGAGTTTGACGAGGATACATTGGATGATGGTGACTTGCCTAGTCTAAAACGAGTGAATTCTGCAGGGTCCACTAGTCGATGGAGGGCAGCGAATGAGCAGAATGCGAGTATCAATGGGGATGTAGGCGAGGAACGACGATATGTACCCATGAATCCACCCTCGGAAGCTGCCGCCGCCGCTGCCGCTGTGGCTGCAACCGTAGGTGTAGCAGCGGCAGTCGTCACACCTGACTCAATGATGCGCACCTCCAGTAAAAATACTCACTTTACCAACCACTCTGCCTCCACACAAGAACAACTCAAGGTGGCTGGATTTTGGTCTCAGTTAGATGATGCCGGATCTGACTCCACAGATAATAATAGCGATGGTGGGGATACAAAGACGACAAATGACAGTGAGGAGGAAATGCCGGGGGATGAACGTCAGTGGAGGAGGAGTTTGAGTCCTCCTCGCAACCGCAGCAGTGGCAGTCGTCGCGTGGGATTCAATAACAACAATGGTGGGGATGGAGGTGATGGTGGAGACTCAATTGGGTTGGATTTAGTGCAGCCCGAAGGGCAGCAAAGCAGTAAGAACAAAAAGGCAAATGCTAGCAGTGGCAGCAACTGGAACCTCCTTGAACAGGCGGCATGCTACGCAAACGAAAACACGGCCGATTACGACGAGGATGAGAACCTCAATACGGCCACCTACGGGGAGGATTCCTATGATGGAGATGGTGCATTGACCATGGACTTGGTAGAGGAAGAGGAGGGCGATGATGATCAATCCCTCGATCGAACTGTTGGTACCAAAAGTACCGTGGGAACATACGATAATGTCATGTCTGCCAATGGGAGAACTGCCACTGGTAGAACTGGCGGTAGAACTGCGGGAGGCAGGACCACGAGCAATGGATATGGTAGTACCAGGGGAGGTACCACCACTCAAGGGAACTCCACCACCAATGGTGGCATTAATGGATGCCTTGATAATGAGGAGGAGGGTGGCATGTTAGCGTGTATCACTGCGGCATTGACGACCATGTGCGGCTACGAGGCTTATAACCAGTCAGGGAACGCAAGCAACGTTAGTCCGAACAAGCAGCGTGCACAGGAGATTATCGAGAAGCGCAAACGACGCCGTCTCATGGGTAATGATGATGATAGCTCTGTCGGAAGTTACGACGAGTGGGAGCTCGAGGTGGAAGAGGACGCGGCCATTGAACTACAAGCCTATTCCAGCCCGGGAAGAAATGGAGCCGATGCCGCCGGTGGCGCCAGTCCGCCCGCCAGTCCATCCTCGGCCGCATCAGGAGGAGAACCATTGTCCCCTACCTCCAAGAAGAAGAAGAAGCGTTTGGGCCTCAAGAAGTTGTTTAGCAAGAAGAGCAAGAAACAGCTCTACAATCAAGATAATGAGTCCCCAGAGAATACTACGAATCCGGCCAATGATGCTTACTATGATGGCAACTATCACATTGCATCTCCTCCACGCAAGACTCTCGTTACAACTACCACGAGATCTGGCAAGGATCCACAAGAGGCGGGTGAGGGTGTGCAACCGACCAAGACCAAGTTGACTGATATGTACACAAGTTTGACGTTTGAGCAGGAGATACTTGGTGAGGATATCGATGGAGACGGAAGTGTGGCCACCGAGATGAATAACGTGAATGGCAATGTGGATGGTCAAAAGGACAAGTTGTTGGATGACGAGGGCAATACTGTCGATCGAGAGGATCAACAAGGAGACGGCGCCGGAGCTGCCGTTGGCGTTGCCGCTGCCGCCGCCGCCGCTGCTGCTGCTGCAGCAAACCTCTACGATGAAGAAGAACTCACCTCCGAAGCCAATTCATGGAGTGCCAACAAGAAGAATTCGTATTTGCGTCAGCTTGCAGAACGTGCCAAGGCGGAGTATGTTAACAAGTCTGGTGGTACTTCTGGCACTGGAAGTGGTGCAACTTCGTCATCCAGGAATGTGGCCGATTCCTCTGCTAGGGCCGTGGGCGGCGATTCGTCCGGTGCGAACAATGAGAGTAGTCGTAGGAGTCTTGGTGCAAGCATGGCCACGGCCGCTGCGGTCGCGGGTGCCGTGGCGGTGGCACCCATTGCTCTGCCAATTGTTGCTGCGAGTGCTGCTGTATCCCGTGCACGCTCCTCTCGCATGTCGGCGAAGGAGACCGAGGCCGACGAGGAAAACGCAGCGGACAATAATGAGGGCGTGGTTACAACGGATGGCTCTGGCACGCTCACCGCCGACGCGCAGGGAGTGCTCGCCGACAGCGACACAGTTGGCGACGATTGGACCCTCGGTTCCAAATCGGCCAATGGTTCCATCAAGAAACAGGATACTGGCATGCCACAATCTGATTATAATGCTGATTACAACAGCTTTGCACCCGCCGAAAAACGCAGGTTCTTGAGGTTGTTGAATTCGGGTATGAGTCCGCAGGATGCGGCAAGGAGCATTGCTGCCGAGCGTGACGGAGGAGGCGATGATGATGTGGAAGAAGAGGAGGGTACCATTGAGGAGGGAGATGAGGAGGATGAGACTTACCTCGAAGATGAAGACGAATACACCAAGGATGAGGATGATGAAGAAGAAGATGAATACACTGATGAAGATACCGTTGACCAAACTCTGGATGATACCTACGTCACGGATGGACCCAACGAGGGACCGGCGGAACGTTCCGCGGGCTATCCTAATGACGAGCTACCATCTCTAATGTCTGAGGATCCTCCCGGAGATGTGCTGAGGGCGGGTATGTCAGGAGAGAGCGCCGAGCTGTCATTGAAGGATGGATATCAGGAAGAGGATCAAGGCCAGCAGCAACAGGTAGAGGCCTCGGCTGCAATTGCACCTCAACAGCAGCAAGAGGAGAGCACTGACGGTACAGGAATCGCAGTGGCAGCAGCCGTTGGTGGGGCCGCCATTGCCACTGCCGCAATGGCATCACGTTCTGAGACTGCTCAGGAAGATGTCACCCAGGAAGAAGGCGCACAACAGGAGGGTACCACAGGCAAATCTGGCCGCATGGCAGGATTGGCAGCAATCCCCTCCATCGTCCGAGCAAGTAAACGATCCCGATCCAAGTCCAAGGAGCGCAAACAGCAAAAGCAGGAAGAGGCCGCTGCAGCTGCACGAGGACTACAGCCGTCCATACAGCCTGCATCCTCTCCAGTGCCTGATGCCGATGGCCTTCTCTCCAGTGGCATTGGCTACTACGATGCCAAGGACCGCGGAANCCTCTCCAGTGCCTGATGCCGATGGCCTTCTCTCCAGTGGCATTGGCTACTACGATGCCAAGGACCGCGGAATGGCAGACGGCCCTGACGCATACAACCCGTATGACAACTCTGGCCTACTAAATGATGGTGCCCTCTCGGCCACTTCCAGCAGTCGTGGCAGATCACGCAAGGGCAAGCTACTCGGAGCTGTTGCAGCCTCTGGCTTAGCAGCCAAGGTGGCCTCATCGCGCAGATCAGATGGTGCGTCGGGCAAGTACAATAGCGAGAACAAGGCGTCTTCACTGCCCGCATCGCCACGGGAACAAGATTACGAATCCAGGTCGGACTCTGGTGCAAAATCCAAGTCATCGCTATCTTCCGCTCTCAAGTTCATGAAGCGTGGAGATGCCAAGAAGAAGGAATTCTCCAAGCTTGATTCGGACATGGCGTTGGATCAACTTGCCCCATCGAGGAGTGATGAGGTAAAGGAATTGCCATCATGGCTGCAATCACGCGAAGAAGAGGAAGGAGGAGAGAATGTGAACTACGTGTCTGAAGAGGAGGAGTCCGAACACGAACAAGTAGAAGGTAACATTCAAGAGGATGCTCCAGAGGCAGAATATCATGCCCAGCAAGCTCCTCCGCCGCCTTCGGGCAACTACTCGCCATCGTTGATCACTCCAGACATGTNCAGAATATCATGCCCAAGCTCCTCCGCCGCCTTCGGGCAACTACTCGCCATCGTTGATCACTCCAGACATGTCCGATGGACGGAAGAGAAATCTCGTCACGCCCTCATCGATGGCCTCATCAGCATTCATCAGTCCAGGTACCACTCCAGGTACCACTCCTGGCACAAACAATGAAGACTCGCTGGCATTATCTCCAGGCACGGCATCGTTGGCCCTGTCTCCAGGCAGCCAGTCTGCGTCATCACTGTACTCAGGCACCACATCACCCCGAGGAGTGCCAGCGTTGTCTTCGCAGGGTAGTGAGGCATCAGCGTACTCGCAGCGGTCATCTGCATACTCCCAGTCTGCGGCCTCGCGCGCTGTATCTCCCAGGGAGGAGGCATTAGCATTGACTTCGCCAGGAAGTCAAGCTTCTTCCTACTCTCAATCTGCCTACTCTCAGTCCGCCATCTCGCCAAGAGCGTCGGCATCAGGGGAGGCATCTGAGGGAGTATACTCTGCGACAGAACCCAATGATCAACCCAAAGAGCCTGAGGATTACGAAGAGGAATGTGAAGAGGAATACGAAGAGGAAGACCAGAAGAAGGCGGGATCTCTCACTAGAGCCGGTATTGCCGCGGCCGCAGTGGCAACTGCCGCCTACCACTACCCACGTTCTGAATCGGTAGAATCAGTGACGCGAGAAGCAATGGCATCCCCATCCTCTCAGCAGTCTGCCAAGTTTTCGCCAACCATCCCTGACGATGAGGGGAGTGAAGTTGCCTCTGCAATGGATCGATCTTACACCTCCACTGCTGCTGGGTCAGCATGGACAGGGGTGTCCGCTGCTTCGAAATCTCAGCGTTTCCGGCACAAGGGTGCAGCCTCCAAACGAATGGAAACAGCTGCAGCAATATCATCACCCTCGTCGAATTCGGCCATGGTCTCACCCAACAGTGAAGCCTCAACCGCAGTCACTACCAACACCTACAACCAATACGACAACAGTGACGCCCACAGCATAATGGATAAATCTTACGCCTCTGCCGCTGGCTCGACCTGGACCGGCATGACCGGCCACTTATCCACCGCCTCCAAATCACACCGAAAGCGTCACAAGGGAGCGGCCTCCAAGCGTCTCGCTGAAGCCAAGGACGCTGAGAGTCATTATAACGGTCCACAGAACAAGGGGTGGCTTGATTCTATTAGGGATGCCGCATCTGTTCAAGGTCAGGTGTGGGATCCAGAGCGTGGATGGGTTGATTACACTGAGCCCGAAGTTGTTGAGCATAACTTTGATGACGAGACTGGTAAAATGTACGAGGACGGAAGCGTGACGGAGATTGGAAGTTTGCATCTTGCCATTCCCAAGAAGAGGAGGCAGGGATCAGCAGAAGAGGAAAAGAAGCAAGAGGGTAATGATACCCGGCCCAAAAAAGTTCAGTTCCCTTCTGAATGGGCGAAGGAGCGCGAGGCTATTATCAAATCGGATGAGTCCATCGCTGCTGCCAAAGCACTGATGGCGGAAGCCAGTGCTGGTACACCCATGGACGACGAATCCGTCTTCGACACCACGTCCGTCCTGTCTGTCAACACAGCCAACGACACTGTCTACTCCTCCTCTGCAGCCCCATCCCGCCGTGCAAGGCCCAGACACAAACCCAGTGATCGACGGAAGCTGGCAACGGCATCAGGATCCAAGCCAGTAGGATGGAAAGAATCCATGGAGAGTGCTGCAGCTCAGTCAGGAAGACGTTGGGACTATGAAAAGGGATGGGTGAAGGAGGATGGCACCATTGATGATGACGTTAGCGAGTTGACGAAGAGTACTTTGGAGGGGATGAAGTATGCCGATAACAGTCCTACAAGTAGAAGCCCGGCGACCCAGGCGAGTAGTAGCAATGCCATACCCGACACTGAAAGCACAACAAACGAGGGCGAGAGCAATAATGCAATTGGCCAGCAAAGCTTTCAATCAGAAGAGGAACAATCTGTGGGTCTGTCGCAGCTCCCATCAGTCGCCGAAGAGGATGAGGAACTTGAGGCTGCTGATTCTGGCTCGGTCCACGCAGACCAAGTTGCAGCAGGATCGAGTGATCAACACGAAGAAGAAGTAGAAACAACAGAGAAAAAGAAGAGGGGCATGTCGGCTTACGGAGATCTGATTGCGGCTGCGTCTAGCAATCGGTTTGAAGAAGATGATTATGAAGTAGAGGAGGGGCCCAAGCCTAGTCGTTCCTCAATCTTTGGAGATCTCGTTGAGATAGGATCAAGCAACCGATACGGAGAAGACGAAGATCAAGTGAGGGAGAAGAAGCAGAGAGGTATGTCTGCCTATGGAGATCTCATAGAGGCGGGGTCAAGCAATCGGTATGAAGATGAACCTGTAGTAGAGGAGGAAGAAAACGAAGCAAGTGCTGCAGTGAGCTCTGACTATGAAGAAGGCGACACTGGCTTGTACTCTGACAACGTCTCCACTCCCCAGCATCAACGGACGCCTGACATTCGCCTCCCCTCTCTCGTCACGGCCGACAGCGGCAGCGACAAGGAAAACCAGGAGAGCGAGAGTGACAAAGGGCTCGATCAAAAGAAGGAAACGCAAACACAGTCGCAGACTGTGCCCCCGGCTTACCCTCTGCCAAACAATTCCAAGAGGTCCCTCAACCAGTGGTTGGAACGGGCCAACCACAACGCCGCTCGACCCCTGAGTCCATTTGCCGAATCTGGGGATGCAGCGGCCGTTGCACAGGGTGAAGTCGATTCAAGCAATGCCAGTCTGCTAAATCCATTGAACAAGTCCAGTGATCAACAGCAACAGAAGAGTCGTGGACAACTTCAGCAGCAAACTAAAAGGCAACAAGAGCAGTATCAATCTCCCTCTCCATTCCATTTCTCAGACATCAATGATCCTTTTGGGGAATTTGACGATGGCGAGCGTTCCGAGATTCAGGTGGTCAAGGAAAAGTGTTCGGACGCGGATAGCGCCAACCTCTTTGAGGTTCCGAAAATGTCGGACAGCTTTAGAAACAGAGTGCTGAATTCAGCAAGAGAGAGGGTTGCCCAGAAGGAAGAGCGTGAACGGCAGCAGGAGCAGCAGCACAGGCAGCAACAAGTGCCTTTGCCTGTTGAGATGGGATCGTTTGAGTCTCAGGATTCGGCGGATAGCTCGTCTTGGATACCGCAGCCGCCACCCAGGGAGGAGCAGGAGAGCTCTTATGCTGCTGTGCCGGAGAAAGCATCCTTGGCCAAAAATGATATCGCTGCTGCAACTGATGTTTCGTCAAGGGCCCAAGCTTGGATGCAGCAGCAGAAGCAGAAGCAATCCGTGGCGCCTGTAACAGAAAGCAAATCTCAAGTATCGGGTCCGTCATCTGCTGCTTCGGAAAGCAAAGTCGAAAGCAATGTGAATAGCGAAATACCTCAAGTGAACAGGACAGCAACGAGGGCCGAGGCGGTTTCAGCTGCGCTGGGCAAAAGCTATGCCAGCACCGTGGCCCAGCAGCATCAGAGATCGCCGGACCCTCCTCAAAATAATGACCCTCCCAGTGACAAGCCTAGGACTCCAAAAAAGGCTTCTGATTCCTGGATACGTTCAAGGAAGGAGGATGCAGATAATAAAGAGGAAGAAGAGCCTAGAAAAAACTATGCTGCTGCCTACCTGAACAACATCAAGCCCTCTGATAACAAGGTGCCACCACAGGAGACGAATAACAGCAGCGGAGTGGGTGGTCTTCGATCCATGTTTGAAAAGAAGGATACCAAACCACTATCCCCCTTGCTAGTTGAGAGAAAGAACGAGGAGACACCAGCGGAGGTTCGGGTGAAGAAAGATCCCGTCTTTGTCCCTGCTGCCAACAAGCCTTCTGAAAATGATGTTTACTTCCGCTCCACAGCCATGGGCATCCGCTTGAAACGCGGTGACGACGGATACGTCCGGGTTGTATCTGTCACTGAAGCCTCGCCGGGCTCAAGTATCGTTCGAGACGGGGCAATTGAGCCCGAGGACATGGTCATGGAGGCTGCTGGTGTTGACTTGAGAAAGCCCATCACAAACAGTCAGTGGGGTCAGACTGTAACTAAGATCAGGAGCGCCCCACGTCCTATGAAGTTCGTCGTTTCTGGTGGCCCACGGAGGAAGAACGAGGGGAAGGACAATATCGAACCAGCGTCGTCTACACTCCCTCCCCCCCCGGCAAAGTATGTTGTTGAATCACGGCTGTCAAAATCGCCTGAGGGTCAGCAGGTACTGGAATCGCTTTCGACAGCACTTGCCACGGCCCAGGAGCAAAAGAGGCAACAACGTGGCGGCTACGATAAGAATCGCACCCAGACGAGTACTGCGGCCCCATCATCCACAATCCATCGTGCGAATACTGCCAATTACTCTCAGGTTGAATCTCCAGGACAGGACACAGTGTCCACAGGTCGTGGATCAGCCAAGAGTGACGATGACGAGACACTCGACACTCGCCAGCAGCGCCAGCAACCCCAGAAGGAGTCATTCTTCCGGCGCATGGCGGCCTGCACTGCGCCTGTCAACTCTTGCAGCTCTCCCGCTAGAGGTCCACACCAGTCACAGCAGCACTCGTCCTCCGGCTCAGTTGACCGAAGCCATGATGGAGATGATGATGAGACCCAGGTTCCCATGGCCCACCTTCAATTCCTGCGCACTAACCCCACGATTGCTCGGGTGACCAATGCTGCAAGCCGAAGGTATCCAGCGTTCTGTGGCAGGCCAGATACCATCTATGAGGAGCCCGACGACGATGATCATACAAGGGATTCACCCAGCAGGGCGTCCGTTCGCAGGACAAGGGAAGTGCCAGGTCAATCATCGTACATCATTAGCAGCAGGACAAGATCCGATGCATCTACAGCATCAAGGAGCACTTACGATGGTACCTACGATGGCTCCCGTACCGCGGTGACATACTCGACATACGGTGGCGGCACGAGGCAGACGCTCACTCCGGGCAACGACTCACGCACCGCAGTAACATACTCCACTTACGGCGACAACACGAGGCAGACACGCACACCTGGTAGTGGTGGTTCACTGGGCTCCGGCTCCGGCACTGCGGGGGACAACACCGCCTTCTTGGACAAGCTGGCCATTAAGTCAGCAGTGGCAAGTAAGCCCAACAGACCACGAGCTAGTGAAAATGCTGTGCAAAAATTGGGCAAGGCATCATATGGAGGAGGAGGCGGCGGCACATCCTATCAACGAGCAGAAAACGAGGTAGGATGGCCAGATGAGGACACTGGCGGCAGTGATGAGCAGCGGCAGCCGCACGAGAAGGACACCATCGATAATGTTTCCACTTACAGCTCGTCGGCGTCGTACACAAGCAACAGCAATAGGAGAAAGAAGGATACAGCAATACAGGCAGAACTGTTGGCAGCGGCCAAGGTTGAGGATATGATGAATATAGATCCAAACGACCAGTGTGAAATTTAGAAAGTTTATAATATGTTCCGAGCAAAAGGAGTTTGATAGCAATGGTATGAGTTGCTTCCGTTTATACAGAATAAATGTTTGTGTGTTAATCTAAGTTAATAACGTGATTGGTGATGATATTGAATTTGGTGTGTACCTAGAGATTACCCTCAATATCTTTTTGCGTAGCAAAATCCGATCCTACTCATTTCACTGGTTTTATTTACGTGTCTCATAATGTGAACGACTCAGAATGTTCTTGACAACTCTTCTAAAACACAAAGCCATCTAGTATGCTTCTGGCCATCGCCCAGTGCAATGTAGAGTCAAGTTATTATGGCGAAGCTAAGCACAGCCAGGGTGGCTAAACCATAGAAATATCTCTTGCCTGCAACCCCCCACAAGCCAGCTACTGAATTAATTATTTCTCCCTCCTGAGCACTACTTGGTTCGCCCTCTGTATTGTCTACTTCTTGCTCTTTGTCAACATCAGGTGTGACTGTGGCATTATCAGCGTTGTTTGTTTCTGTCACTGGAATAGGTACTTCCAGCTCTGGCACATCTGTTTCTACTTGCACAGTCTGTACTACAGGATTCATAGTGGTTGCAATTGTAGCAGTAACGAAAGGGCTCTTCGTCGGATGATTTGTTGGTGCAGGTGTTGGCCTCCTAGTTGGATTCTGTGTAGGATTCTTTTTCTTAGGAACATACGGACACGGCCATCCTGTAAAATTTATGATAGGATGGCATGGATAGCGATCATAATCAAAAGCTCCAATGAACCCACGCGGACGTCTGTAGTAGGGTCCATCTCTCTGCACAGGCCATGGGTAGTCCAGAACCCCATCACCTTCGTATATCTCCAACTCTTCCGTGCTATCAACTATATCATATTCGCGTTCTCCTTCTGTGCTCGAAATCGGGTAGCTGAATAAAATAGGTATGCCATTGCCTTCGTCATTCTTGAATCGTTGTGTCGTGGTGATGTAAAAAGATCGTTGCCCTCGATCACCTGGAATATGCAGAGGCTTGAATCCAATATAGTGTAAAGTTTGGTCACCATCATTTACAACATAATCCTCTTCTAAAACTCGTGTGTACTCTTTCGATCCCCTTCCAATAGTCTCTCCAGAGGCAACCAAAGTCCAATATGAATTTCTACCAACATATCTCTCAAACGGTCCTAGCCTTGAGTAGATTTCATACTCCAATTTTCCCTCATAGTTTGTTACAAATGACATTCCCGTCAAGAGAATAGTGTTGCCCTCGCGAACAGTTCGAACTCTGAACACTAACCCAAAGCTTCCTGTTGGTCTGGGATCAATGCGCACGTCAAAATTTTGATCAAAGCCACGCGAGGGTGGTTCACTGGGGCTTGCAGATGGGGATTCTCCTACGTTCTCTTGTTCAAGAGCTGATGCTCCAGTTATTGCATCAAAGTAGGGAGACGAGCTTTTGATAGCATTAACAAGTAATTGTGGATTGTCATTGATTGAGTCGAGGATTTCCTCTCCAAATTGATCATCTGTATAATATGTTTCTATGGGAATATAAGCACCCACAAACCTAACGAGCGTGTCCAGGGATGTAGAAGTTGGATCAGTTCCGCCAATAGCAGCTGCAACGCATGGTTTGTCATACTCCTGATCTTGGACTGTTACCGTTGATATATCCATTTTTTCTTCTTTGAACACCTCCAAAAGATAGTCTCGGAAGGAAGATTCGAATGCATCTTTGACTTCCTTTGACATGAGTCCAATGGAAGGTGGACCTGCCTCTACCGGAGCTTCATCGTCCCCTGCTGATTGTGGTATCTCGGTAGCTGCATCATTCGCCAAATGCTGTTCCCTATCAAACGACAAGGAAATCACACCCGACCAATAAACTTTGGTGTATCTTGAGAAGCAACCCGCCGCAGCAATACAACGTCGCTTCCGTCCATTAGAGAGAGGAGGGCAGTCCGAATCGAGCCCCGATGGGCATGGATACTCACATCTCGCGTTTGCTTCTTCCCAGTCGAAACCGCAGTAGAAATCCTCGTAGGTGGGATCATCAGGGAGCAGTTGGGCGGTGCAGAGGGGCGGATTGGAATTATTTGTTGTGATGGTATGGACGAGGAAGGATGTTGCGACGCTGGCAAGATACAAACGAAATGGACGGATCACCATATTTCTACAATGCTCTTCGCCACGAAGGCAAGCAAAACCCTCTACTCCATCCAGGCTGCGCCGCTACGCCCTCTAGATGCCAAGCCACGCTGCTGCCGGTTGATTGTTATTATGAGCCTCGTTCCTTGCTGCTTGTTCGTTCCTCGTTGTCATTGGCAATTGATGACTACCATAATGACTAACGGTTGTTCGTTGTTTTGGCACGACTGTTCATTCACAATGGGGGGGGGGTGTTTAGTTTATCTATGATCTAGAGCTAGTGCTGACCACTGT
>JALLOX010000142.1:0-15100 GCA_036939695.1 Thalassiosira ordinaria | reverse complement strand
TTCCTACTCGGGTAGAGTTGCCGGAACCTTCCAGGCGGGCAAAATTTGCTGGTCATGTACCATAGTAGAAGTTAGTGAGTTGTCGGCGGGCCAAATTTCATACCCGGGTGGCCTTGTGGAGTTTTGTTAGGCACCTTCTCCCTCCTTCGGCAACTATTTGGTGCCCCCAAGTGGTGCGCAAAAGTGGTGTCCATGGCACCTGGTTGTGCCCAAGTTGTGCCTGAATGAAGTTCACGAGAAAGCCCAACCGGAGTCATAGCCGTTAGATTCGCCAGAATTTTGACAAGCAAGAAAGCAGCTAGAAGCACCCAGCCTGATCTGCGAGCCAAGTGTTGAGTCCATTGATATCATCAACAGAACAGCCACACCCTTTGATACAAACACAGGAATGACAAGGTCATGACAAACATCAGGTACTTCATGTACCACTGTTTCTCACCCAACACCACAGGACCCGTGTCAGATCTGGAAACACGAATAATGAAGAACAGCACAAATACCCATCTATGTGACGTACTGTTACCACACATGTTGCGCAAAAAATCTCTGTCAAAAAGATGAAAAATGGATTCTTCCTCGGATCATCATGACAAGATATTACGCTTTCAGATACATCCAGAATTGCAGTGAGCACATGGGGAGGGAGCAGGCCCACCAACTCATGGGGAATCAAGAACATGTCAGTGCTTCAAGACACAAAGAACAATATTGCCAAGCATATGTCGACTACCAATCAACACTAGGAAGAGAGGAAATCAGGCAATATGCCAAAGATAGCTCTTATAGTATTAATATGTTTGAGTAAGCATTCAAGCTACTAAGAATTCTAAGGTGAAAGTCCATATGGGCCCTTGTTTCGACAGATAGTAGATGTGGCACCGCGGAGTCAAAGCATTGAATTCATATCATTGAACTCAGGCTGTAGGTGCCCTGCAGAAGGACCAGATTGGTAAGTACTAAAGATCGAGGAATGAGATCCTAGTCGGATGTCCTGCATAAGGCCCTGCTGGTCAACCAGCAAATCCAGTTCACAGACTCTCTTGAAGGTGAGAGTTGATTTGGTCGGCTGTTAGAACCCCTGTCCGGAAGGCACAGATATAGCCTCCTTCAGCTGTCACATGAAACAAGGATGGATGTGCATCTTCAAGCACGACACCACTAGACCGGTTGGCAGAGACCTACCACACTTCCTTTACCCAGCAACAAGGCACAGTCATGAGGGGAGAGAGTAGAACATAAAGCCATTCAATGCGGTCATCATAGAAAAGAGAAAGGGGCTAAAAGTGTCATCATTAATTTGATTAGACTTTAGTAAGCCCCTTTTGGCAGAGTTTATTTCTTGCTTGAAAAATAAAAATACTTTTCTCACTCTGTCGCATGACATCTTGATATCCTCCAGCTTGACAAAACATTCAAGCTGCAGCGTATCATTTGACATCATTACCGGCTTTATTTCAAGTCTGTCTGTCACCTCAATACCATTTGGTGCACATTCCTACAGATTCAAAAATATTTGAATCAATTTGAATGGTCAGTATTAGTTTACAGTTTCTGACTCACAAGAGCATAAGCATGATTGCCTGAATTGCTATTGACTCTCGATTTCATAAACTTCTGAAGAGCACAAACAAAATACACACCCTGTATCCAGTCACTAAGTAACAGGAACTTGGCACCAACTAGGCCAAGAGAAGCCATGACATCAGTCAGCTATGCATCAAATAAGCACTGTGTGTTGTCACAAATACAAATCGACAACAGCTTTAGTCTGCTGCATAGTATTGTATCAGTACCGAACTCCACACTTTTTACTTCTTCATCTTTTGAGGATTTGAAATATTGAATCTCAGCATTAGGTTTTAACATCATCTCTTTTGGTATAGCATCTTGAGGTACTGCTTCTAGTGTTAGGCCAAGTGTGTATGTGGTTACCCTCTAAAGCAGCTTCCGGACAGTGGCCAAGGTAAGCACCATAATATATCTAGTCATTCCATCAGCATCCCTGTTGTGGTGTAAAATGCGACAGTCGAAAAGACTCGTTCCATACTTGCATAAATAGGTCATATAGGTAGAAGATCATAATGTGTCCTCCTATGCACAAGGGAGATAAATCCACTTCAATTGTAACTAATACCAAGGCAATGGCCTCATTTGTGTACACAGAAGCATTTTCAAGGAGACATGACTGGCAGAAGTGGGTTCAGCAAGCAGCCAGCACTCCTTTTCCAGCTCCTCATCATTTAGTGCAGAGGAAGGAGGAGGCTGGGGAGCCGGCAAACTCAAGCGACCAGGAAAATATCTGTTGCACACCAAAAATGAAGGTATAGTCTACAACCCAGACATTTCTAAATGACTAGAATGTGAAGTAGATGCAGATTTTGCGGGCAGATACTCGGCAGAGACAGCTCATGATGCAGATAATTTATTGTCTAGAACAGGCATGGTAATCATGTATACAAACTGCCCAATTTATTAGTGCAGCTCTCTTTTCAAACAGAGATTACGTTAAGTACTGCAGAAGCCGAATAGATTGAGCTTTCGTATGCCTTTTAAGACATGTGCTACCATTGGTGACGATGGCAGAAATTGATTCTGTATTTCAACTCCACATTGACAAGCCTGATTTTGTATGCAAAGTGCATGAAGATAATCAATCTTGCATTAAGATGACAACAGGTACCAAGATATCACAAAGAACTAAACACATTGCTCTGAAATATGATCACTTTAGATCATACATTAAAAGTGGACAAGTAGATATTTCTTACTACTCAACCGATCTGCAACTGGCAGATATCTTTTAATTAAACTGTTGCCAAGAGGTTAGACTTAAGGTAACTTAAGGGGTCCTTAAAAACCCCTTCCTCATAATATTGTGGGGGGGTTCACATTGTCATTCTTGACTTTTCCTCGATTTTCATGAGAGGATTTTTTTTGAAAGTTCTTGCGGTGTCATAATATCCATGGTCAGATCGTAGATCGCGACTAACCCAATCTGGGACGATCTCAAGTACTAGTTCACACGTATCTCTACGTAGGTCATCGAGATTTTTCAGTCGCGCGTCTGACAACATGCTGGGCCCTTGCTTCAGATCGTCCCACATTGGGATCTCCAGCGCGAGATCGTCCCAAAGTGGGATGATCGAACTGACCATGGATATGGTGCCAGATGTGAAAAAATAAGAAAAAGTTCCAGTGCCGGTAGGAATTTTACCATTTCGGCGGAAAACTTCCGTGGTCGAAAAAAATCATACGTATTTCCGTTCGAAAGTTGCAAATAAATCGTATTCCCGTAACCCCCAGCGAACAACCTGACAGCGACCGTTGGCATGCTGGACATCCATTTTTTTGCCGCCCCTGCCTTCCCACTAACTAACTTCGTCCGCAAGTCCAACAACAACGTCCAATCAAAGCATCCTCCTCCATCCTCCTCCTCCGTCCTCCTACGATACCTCTCGCCTCTTATCTCCCCTGCCCGCCCATCGCCGCATTGAGACAGCTCTAAAATAACAACAAGACGCCTGTGTGGTAAGCATTGTCATTTTTGTCAATAAATTCACACTCTCCTCCTCCGCGCGCCAAGAGACAGAGTAAAAGGCGGCGATTGATTTTCTATATTTTTTCGTGCATTGTCATTTTTATTTTTTGCCATGGATAAACCGCACATTATTTTTTTTTACCGGAGGTGTTGCTATTGATTTTTGGATAGCGAAAGGGATAATATTATTGGTCATGTTTAGAGAATGGCTGGGTGGGCGCGTAAGTCTTTATTAATTATCTTGCACGTCATTTCATTTTCAACTGGCAAAGTTCTATCTCTCTCTCCTATGGAAATTAATTTGAACGCCACTGTGTGGTGCGGCGCTGCCAATAGAAAGGATTTTGCCTTTCAATGGTGATCTGAATTATTGATGGGGGGATTGGAAGTTTCTTTGTGCTCTTTATCACTTCTTATTGAATTGCGAGTTGGTTTGTTATTTAGACTTTAGACAACTCGAATCATCATAAATGGTCATGACCGTATTATTATTATTATTGGCTATTGCTCTCCCCCTTGCTGCCATTGTTGTTGTGCTTTGAAATGCGATGGAAAGAAGAACCATTCGATAATGTTGGGGGGGGGGGGAGGCAAGGATTAATATCATTTGCATTGTTCTTTGTTCGCCTTTTTATTCTTTTTGGAATTAACGGCATCCATCAAAGGTAGTGTTTGATTGCTTTGTTTTTTCTACATTTTATTGTGCATGTAAATTAATCAAAAATAGCAGGAGACGGGGGGGGGGGGGTGATTTGCTGATTTTACCACATTACCTATTCGAGTGCCTTCTTTTGTATTTGATTCGAGATTTCATCAAGAGGGAGAGAGATTTATTTTGAAAGTTATATTCTGATATTTTTTAGGAGGGTATTGAATCTGAATGGGAGACGTTCTCATATCTTTGTTTTGCGTACCCTGCTCTCAATCAAATGCAAGTATTGATTGCCCATGTTTTTTTGGCTTGCAGCAAGTGAACCCTCTCGATTGTTTTTCCATGTTTATTTGTTATGTGAGAAAGAGAACGACAATAAAAATTCAGTGTCTGTTAGAGCTGGGGGAGGGGGTCGCTTAATTCGTGAAGGATTACAGCTCTATTTTCTTCATTGTATTTTGCTCGAAATATTTTTATATTTTGACCTGACACTTCTAACTGGATTTGCTCCTGCTCCATTTCATTTCATAGCTCTGTGTGAGATACTAAATCATCATGCCTCATGCAACCGATGATGACGCCGAAGACGGCGATAATAATCCCTTTGAGGATCTTGATACCGATGTGGAATTGCCAGAACCAGCCGCTATGCCTCCCGCCTTGCCTCCGCTACCAGGGACGAACCAAGATGAGGAAAACGCAGGAGAAGAAGTGAAAGAAGAATCAGAAGTGGCAACCAAGATTACGGCAACAAAGGTCACCAAATCCTTCAAATCCACACTCCAATTCCGTACCGACCTGACCAAATCGGCACGTGACGGACATCCCTGCGGCATTCTCCACTTTACGCGCCTCGGAGGCTCCTCCGGCTCCAGCAGCCGTTCCGTCGCCGAAGAACACGCCTTTGCATGGATTGCCCACCAAGACAACGAATCCCACTTACAAGCAGTATTGGTACACATGTCCAAATTTGGATTCGAGGGTGAAGTGACATTTGTTCCGTACAGTTCCAGGAGGAGTTGGATTGAAAAGTATCCGTTGGCATTTCCACATGTTTATTGTGGGGAGAATGGGGAGGTTACGGGATTTCCTCATTGGAGTGGCGGGCAGGGTGGTGGCAGTATTGGTATTGGTAACCTTGGTGCATCAACTGCTGCTGTTGAGGCTGTAGGTGGAGTGGGCTCTTCTACATCCGCAGCAGCCACGACGACGAAACCAACCAAGGTGGGACGCAAGAAGAAGAAAATCTTTCCCACTGCCCATCTTCCCAACGATGAACGTGATGAGCTTCACATTGAAATGTACAAGTACTTTCACTGGCTTAATAATTCACTGTTGGCATCTGCAAGTAGTGCTGCAAATAATAATACGGGATCGGGGCTTGATGCGAGTGCCAAGCAAAAATTGGCGGGGAGTGCCGCAGGTATCAATGTCACGGCATTAAACAGTTTGATTGTGACCATGGAATCGACGTTCAAGGTTGTGAGAAATTCCAAGTCGACTATTGCAGCATCTCTTGTAGCAGCAGGAGCCTCTTCCGCATCATCTGGCACGCAGAAGAATGACGATGGCATGCTGCCCATCGAAGACACCTCTCCGGGCTTTGGCGCATCGACCAATTCATCCCTGACGACATTGCCCTTTCTGGAGGAAGTGCTTGGCGAACCGTTGGGCAAGCTTGCCGAGGCGAATAAGAAGAATCCTCAGGTTCGCTCGGCGAGGAAGCAGAGTCGTAGTCGGGGATTGGCATTTGACGAGATGTATGAAAGGTTGGTGCAGTTTCATCAGGTGAGCTTTGTTTATTTGTGTGTGTGTGTGGACTTTGCATGGTGTATGGATTTTGTCCTGTTTCTCGTCTTGTCGACTAATGACTAGAATATTGCCAAAAATTAACTTCTTCATGAAACACAGGCACATGGTCACGTAAACGTACCCCAAAAATATGCTCAGGACGCTCAACTTGGCAGTTGGGTCGCAAACATGAGATCCAAAAGGAAGGCCATGGCCAAGAGGGGACTGGAGTTCGAACCTGACAAATCCTACGCTGACAATGATGACGATGACGATGATGACGAAGCAGAAGCAGAAGACGAGGAGGACAATGATCCACAAGGAGGAAGTGAAGGAGGCGGGCTTGCGGGTAAAAAGAGGAAGAGGGGTGGGAAAGGAAAACAGAGATTGACAAGAGAGCGTGTGGTGAGTATTTATTATTCTATTAGGCACCGCGCTTGTGTGTCTCTCCTGAGAGAGTTTGAGTTTTAAGGTGCATTGTGGTATCATTTCATACTTTCAACTTGCTTACCATGACATGTGTGTCGCTTTCCCACTCTCCATCTCTCAGAATCGGTTGGATTCCATCGGCTTCCAGTGGACCGTTGCCAATCCAAACACGAAATCATGGGAAGAGCGATTTGAGGATTTGAAGGAGTACCAGCAGATGCATGGAACGACACGCGTGCCGCGTTCGTCGGGGACATTGGGAGAATGGGTTCATATGCAAGTGAGTTGAAATTTGTCGCAAATTTTCTTGTTTTGCAATTTGTTCATTTGAGGAGCTGATCCTAATGTGTTTCTTAACATATTATTATTTCTTGTTTTGGATGTATTTGTTCACTCTCTCAGCGACGTCTACACAATAAGAAAGACAAGAACTTCATGGCGAAAAAGGCTCCATTGGTAAGTCCAGAATAGCCAAGACTCCATCACTTTTAAGAAAGGGGGCAGATGCATTTCCTTTTACTCTGCATTATATGAATTCTTGAACGGGTGAAATATGTACTCATCATTTTGCTACTCCTCGCCAATATTTGTACAGTTGGATGACATTGGATTTGAATGGCACCCCAGAAAACATGCCTTGGTGAGCTGGGAGGACAACTTCAATCGTTTGGTAAGTTTGATGTTCTTGAGTCTGGATGTTTTGGATTGAGACAATCTTTTTTCTCAAACTGATTTACTTTACTGCCGATAATACGCAGGTGGAATTTGGCAGGATGAACAGGCACTACAATGTCCAATCTCCCTTTCCTGAAGGCTATGCTGGAGATTTCGAAGATCAAGATGGAGAACTTGTTGAGGCGCATCGGTTCAGCAAGTGGGTGAAGAGAATTCATGCCGAATACCGTTCTTATGCATCTGGAAAAGGAAGCAGGATGTTGAATGATGCTCGCGTGATCCAACTCCGTGAGATTGGATTTCAATTTGTGTAATGAAAATATTTTGGTACCTTGCAAATTCTTGCTCTGGGGTCCTATTGCAGGTACATACATATTTCATGTTGAATACATGTTGAGACGGGTCAGCAGCATGTTTTGTTAATGAACCAGCAAGAAGCGCACTTGTTGTATGTTGTATGAAGTGATTGCGTAAATGCTTATAAATGTTATCAATGGTGATAGCATCCAGAAGTAACTTAAATGTTCTGCATTACTACAGTTATTAGTTCCGGACTATTACCCTGTATAAGAGAAGTGCGGGGGCATTGCATGTTGGAGGGGTTTTGTAGCTTCCATGGTGCTGATCATTATGAGTTGTCGAGGAATGTAGGGAAGATTGTTGGAGAAGAAGGAGTGGGTTGTCTCCATGTGATCAGTTTGGTGCGAATAAAGTGAGACCTTTGCTTGAGGCTGGGGAGAGTGTTCGTTTTGGAGTAATGTGTCATAGGTAATTCATATATGGATACCTAAAGAGTGGTGCGAAGGATATTATTATGTTGGTTGGATGATGGTTGTGATTGTGAATAAGACAGATGGAACTATATATATATATAGAGAGAGAGAGAGGGCACTAGTGCAAAAAATATCCAAAATATTTACTGCAATAATACAATGAGTTCGAATGATCAGATTGATTGACTCCATCCCGCGTCCCAGTTGGTACGCGAAATCTTTTAGGCAGTAGTTCCAAGATTTTAACTATTTTTTTACAGAAATCCACTTTTACACAAAGAACAAAAATATAGTTGACCCACAGTACTAAGTACCCACCCAGAGAAAATTTAACCCTCAATCTCTGCATTTGATGTCATATCTGCAGGTGACCACAGAATGACAGAGTAACAGCTGCATGCTTTTCAAAGCTTGAGATAGATACACCATATGGCATGATATATCCATGTTGAGATGATACTAAGGTCAATGGTTTAGGCCCATCAACGTGAACCAAGATTTTGCTATTGATGTTGAGGAAGACCATAACCAATGAGAGATGAGGATATTGTTCTAAAAACAGAACGTTCTAGTTTTAGAACAACTGTATTTTGAACAAAAATACCGTTCTCGACCCAATCAACTCCAAACTCTCTGCCAATATTTTGTGTGGGGATAGTTGGGTATTACTTAGCTCCCGTGATACAAGATTTGGCTGGTGTGGCAAGTCCACCAAGGTACTTTTGTTCTGATGGTTACACCAGTTCTTCCCAATTTCGTACAGTGACGTTGGCAGGATCATTGGTAGAGTTCAATGCAAGTGTCATGGTTGGAGAGTTCGAAGGAACCGTAGTGGTAGAATTTTTGGAAAGGGAGTTAGTTGGGTATGACTCAGCTTGATTTGGATGGAGTGGATATGATGCATATTCCCTTGAAACACGAGCTAGCCAGTCCAAGTTTTGCGGTAAACCCCATGGGATCTCTGGATTCATGAAGTCAGAATTTGGGTGAAATTCAAAGAACTGATGCCGCTTTCCTGTTGAATTAAATACAGAAATCATGAGAGTTCGTTTTTAATGCGGTAGCTATGGTATCAGTATCATGCTATGACAGAATTATCATTGATGGACTCACCTGGAATGATGTAGTATCCACCCTCATCTACAAAAAATAATAAAGAGGCAGAATCAACTGAATAAGAAAAGATGCCACACATGGATCCAAGAACAAGCGACAAATAATAACACACCTTGGCTGGTGAAACAGTTGGCTTTGGTGCCACAATCATACCCAGTTGTTTCAACCTGCTGCTTCAATACCTCACTTGCGATTGCTCCACCAAATACTTCATCCCTTGTTCCAATGATGGACCTTCGCTGCTCATGAGGGAGTTTCAGATTCTCATCATCCATACAATCGAAGTGCCCAGCAAATGGATTCTTGTTACCATTGCCATATAGGAGAGCTGCAGAAACTCTGCTTTCATAGTTTCCGGCTAATGCTGCTATCTGTGCGCCTTGGCTAAATCCGCTCACAGCAATTCCCAAATCACAATTTGCAATGGCGCTTGGGCCATCGCATAGATCTCGGATTGCTGAGCCAGCGTTCGTGCTATCAAACATTCCCTCTGTTCTGCCAAGCAAACCGTGATTGCGACCATTTCCTTTGCATCCTGTCCACAATGAATTGATAAAAGGCAAAATTCTAAGAACCATACCTACTAGAGTGATACGAAACTGTAACCAAAAATCAAAACGAAAGCATTCTCTCACCTCCTAGCGCCCAGTTTGCACCACTGGGATCATAGTTCATAGTGACTGCAACAAAACCACGCTTTAGCATCTCCATCATGAACTCCTGATCATACCCGACAAGCTCGTCTCCTTCCATTGTTCCACTGAGCCAAACGTAGAGAGGACATCCCTCGGGAGGACAGGCAAGTGATCCTACTGGTTTGAATGCATACCAGTCCCTATTGCAGTCGCAGCGGCCGCCACAGCCGATTTCGTCGTAGCAACCAGAGGCAAAGTGACATATATCCGAATTTTCGTCGCAAAGACCACCGGCAAGGCAAAGTTTCAATTGGATGCAGAATGCAAACCCAGCGAGGAAGAGCCTGGAGAGTTCATTGGTCTTTACGCGAAGCATGTTAGAAATATTATTGTTCTCTTGATGGAAGTTGGCGTCATGCCAATGCTAATCGCTGCCACATACTCATTCTCTTCTCTAGAGAGAGAGAGAGAGAGAGTAGAGAGTAGAGAGTAGAGGTAGGCGGGCAAGAGCAAAATACGATATGGTACCTACTTTACTCTCTCTCTCTCGAGATGATGTGCGCGGAGGGAAATTTCATTTCCATCAAATTTGGAATATGAATTCCTCCACAGTCAGACCACAGCAGAATTTTGAGTATTTGAGAGTACCTATTTTCATTTTTGTCAGAAACGGGTATGTGAGAGTACTCTGTATGGTACGATACAATACTTCTGGATCGCTGCTATTGGTCTCTCACACAGGAATCAATAGTCCCATTGACGTAGCATATCTCTCCTCCAACAAAGTCAATGAATGACCAAGACCATCTCTCTACAGAGTAGAGAGGCACGCAAACATCAATCTTTCGAATGAGATCAAACACTCGCAAATCATTTCATATCAGCCAAGAACCAGATCTATATCAAAAAGGCTACATACTGCGCCTGTAGTACAAAAGGTACAAAAAATAAGAGCCATCCAAAAAGCATCCGGTGCTTGTCCCAGGATTAATCTTGATTTTGATAGCAGCAAACCATAATATTGCATATGAGTAAGCAGTTAGGTTGTTCCATGGAAGGTTGATCCATGGAACAAAAGAAGAGAGTAAATTGGGGGGACTGATAACTCTCTCAAATGCCATCATCTCAAATAGAACGACTGTATGTTTCTCATCTGTGATATACCTCTTTCGTCTACCAATTAAACTTTAAGATACCCACTAACAAGTCTAAACACTTGATGAAACATTAAACTAAGAGAATGTTCAAACATATATCGCTCCTACTCTTATCTTTCCCCGAAACACAAAAGATCATTCATCGAGTTCATGAATTCTTCAACGGTATTCCTCACAGAAATCTCAACATTCTTGCTCAATGCAATTCCTTCGTTTGGAGCCTGACTGCTGCTTGAAATAAGTTCCTTGCTTTGCGCTGTAGTCTGATGGTTGTTGTCAAGAGAAGGTACTCTGCTAACAACTTGGACTTGAGCAAAATTACTTTGGCAGTCTTCAGTTGAACTTAAGGAGGCTGGTGGACGAGCCGTTTCTTCACAAGGAGGCTTTGCCGCTCTCTTTTCTCTGTCATCCAAATTCTCGGAAAGATCTGTTGATTCGGATAAATCGTCTTTGTCACTTTCAACAATGGTACTAGAGCTTGAGCTTTCCTTCCATATTCCCTTATGACAAGCATAGTTAGGCTCGCAAGAAATAGAACCGAGTGGCCCAATGAACGAAAAAACAGCTGGGAGGAACATTAGTCCATGCAACACTCCAAGCAGAACGACTCCAAAGAAAATAATAAACATCATTCGAAAAGCCTCGCTAGACGCACCCGCCAAAGGCAAAACACCAAATGATGTTGACACCCCTTTTGTGATTGACAAGTAACAAAAAATATTGTAATTGAACCCTTTTGCAAACTTGGCAATGGTGTATTCATCACTGCATATTCACTCACCTCCAAGTAAAATTGATGCCCCCATTGTCTCCAAAGTTTCTTGAACCCGTTGTTTCCTGTCTCTGGATGCAATTTCCATGTACCTGACAGTGACATGCATGACATGGTCAACCATCAAACCAATACTCATGATACAAAGGATATACGACATTGGGCTTATCATGACATCCATAAACTGCATGAAGCCAAGGAGATCGATGTTCAGCATGGCTATCGAAACTCCAGTAATCAATGCACATGGCCAGTAAGGGATGAACAGGAGAGCGAGAGCGGTAACGCTTACCACACCAATGATGGTTGACGTGGCAAATTCTTGGGGGCAATTGCTATAAAAGTCAAACTTATAATAGTCACCTGTATTGACAATGTGTACAAAAAATGTTGAGACAAACATGAGATCACTAAAGTTCAACAGCTTTCTCATGATAGAAATGCTCTTACCAGACCAGGTGAAGAATTTCCATTCGTCTAGATCTTTGTTGACTTCTTGGTTCAATGTGATCTCCCTCTCTGAGTGAACAAACTTCACCTTATCTCGAATAGTGCTTCCGACTAAGTTATCAAGTCGAAGGTGTGTTCGCGAGCTTGTCACTTTGCCGCTCGAATCGCGTGTGATTTCGCTCCCATACAACTCTTCGACGGCCGGTATTTGAAGGAAGCTATCGAGCTGCTCCTCGAATGACAAATTCTGAAGTCCATACACACTGACGTATGTTTCCAAATCCTCGATCCAAAATCGTTCCGGGTATCCGCTGCCAACGTACGGAGAATCGGAAAGTTCGCGTACATACGATTTCATTTGAGACTGAATTTCAGGATCGGAAAAGTCGACATCTCTGAAGTATACACCCACTGGAACTCCATTTGCACTGTACAGATTTGTCCATGATGACCACCATGTTTGTATGTAGCTATCTTGAGGAATAATTTGGGTGACTTCAAAGTATTGAGTGAGCTGAGTTGTGCTCCACCTGTGTGTGTGTGACGATGGAAGAAAAGAGACAGGTGGATGGTGAGGTCAAAGGATTCTGAAGTCAATAGTGCATCAAATACAATCACCATTATGTTCTTACGCAAAAACACCAAACATTCCAACAAAAACGACAATCACTGCAATCGATATCGGTCCTTTCAGCAGCCACTTTCCATAGCTGGTCATAACACGAGCTGAAAAGTGTCTCTTCTTGTCATAGCCAATGCTCGCAATGACATCATTACTGGATGCGGTGCAACAGAAGCAGCAATCCAACCGATTTGATTGTATCCTACGTTCATCGAGAACTACCAATGCTATAAAGAACGTAACCTGAAAGAAAAAGTCGACGAGTATGGATGTGAACGCGTAGTACACCAGCCACTTAACCGTCGGAATCGATGAGATGAGACCTAGCGCAAATGCTGTTGCCGATGTTAGAGTGGTCAAGATGATAGCTGGTGCAACCTCTTTTGTGGTGTGAAGAGAAGCAAAAACACGCAAGTTCTCAGGCGTGTCAGATTCAAAACCAAAAAAGTTATATACTTCCATTGACTGTTTCTCTGAAACTTACCCTTCATCGTCCGTTCTACACGCTCCACGGGTCCCAACCTTGGATCCATCCTCAAATAACTTCCAAATATAATGAACGTATCATCCAAACCCACACCAAAAATAATGAAGGGAACCATGGGTGTCAAGTTGGTAAATGGTACACCCAGACAAAACAGCAGTCCAAAACTACTCATCACTGAAAAGAATAGGGTGACCACTGCTCCAAAGCCTAGCCATTTACGTGACTGTACCCGATCTCCATGACGGTGGAACGCAGTGATGCATAATCCCATCATGAGTAGGGCAGAAGCAATCAATAATGGTAAGTCGACGACGATGACACGTAGGAATTCATCATCGAAGGAACGGTACGCAAGTATTTCTAATATGAAGTAGCTACCACCAGCAGACGACTCCTCTTCTTCCCATTGGCTTTGGAGTTGCAATAGTTTCTCAATCATGATTGTTTCAAATTTCATAACCTCCTCCTTTATTTGCTCCTCGCCTGGAAGGCTGATGAAGGAAACATAACTCTCGGCATACTCGAGCACTGTATCTTGATCATTTTCATTCTCATTGAAGCGATTGTTGCCGATGATACGATCACGATCAACTTCCAATCCATTCGGATATGTAGGGGATGATAATGCCTTGACTACATCTTCATCACTTGCAAAATTGTCGAGAAAGTATTCATAATCATCGTAATACAACAAGCTGACACCTAAAGTGGAACATGATACCTCGTTGCTGATAGGGTTGGTGGTGGTGTGATATCCAGAGTAGGAACACATCTCTTCGTAGCCGGGTATGGAACGGATGGTATCCAGTGCCTCAAAGACGCGTTGTAGACCCTCCTTTGCCTTGTTGTTGGTGTTATTGCCTTCTTCGCTATCCTCACCTAACATGTTCTTCCCGTTTGCATGTACGATGAGCGTTGCTACACGGGCATCTAAAGTTTTAGAAATAAAAAAATTGTGAATCAGAAACAAAATGATAAATATGCACATGACAAAACTAAAATCCAAATGAAAATTAAAATTGTGCACCAAACTAACCATTAGGAAAACCACTCTCAACACTCCGAATCCACTCTCCATGCTCGAATGTCTTGGAATTCACCGCTGTCCAACATTCTTCTGCGCTAAGGTCCTGAGTAAAGTTGGTAAAAAACCCAACGGCAATTAAGATGAAGTTAATGAGTGGCAAGATTGTCACATACGCCGTTGGATGCATGGCAGCGGATTTGGAGAGGAAGACGACAAAATTTACTAGTGGAGAGGTTAGATGGGATACGACTTTGGAGTGGATAGATGAGAAGGAGAAGTTGTTCTTGTTGTTGCACCAGCTGTTGCGCGTGGAGTTTGTGTCGTTGGTGGTGTTGCTCAAAGTTTGCTCTTTTTCTTTTTGCGTAGTGCTGCTGTTGTCATGATCATTATTTATAGGACAGTCACCGCCACTGCCTTCATCATGGATGAAGTCACTAACCTCATCGTCAGCATCGAGCGCTGCGGTTGCTGGCGCAATGATCATCATCTCGTCTGTTGATAGTGAAAGATTGTCATTATTTCTAGTAACCCTACTTCTATCAACGGAAGAACATGATGACAATGGCACTTGTGGCACCATCGGCGCAATTGATGTTGGCAATTGCTTCTCTACGTCTCCCATGGCACACTTCAATAGGGGCATTAATACGGATGACAGACGAGCACAACTTTGATGTAGAGAACGAGAAATGGAAACTTTGTAGGTACACTTGGGTAGTAAGATGATAAGATGGCTCGGCGGGCATACATTCGATGTAGACGCAGCGTAGAGGTATGAATATTTGGATAAACTTCAACGCCATCCACATGAAACTTGGGCCCATGATATTCAAGACGAATGTGATAATACCATTATTTACTGGCTGTGGTGATCGATCTGTTACAGCTAGTTTCCAGAATAATTTTTCTTAAGAAATTTTTCATTTTTCTTAAGAAAAAGGCACCACTTCTTAAGAAAAAGATTTTGCCCTTCACA
>JALLOX010000141.1:0-15175 GCA_036939695.1 Thalassiosira ordinaria | reverse complement strand
ACGGATCGTGTGGACAAAAAATCTGCATGTGCAGCCAGAGGTTCTACAGATCACACAAAAACTTTCAACCCCCAGTCCAAAACCATCACGTATCATATCCGCACATTATCATACGGAAAGTGATCTGTGATACCGTGGCCTTCAGTGTGGCAAGACCAGTGTTCTCAACGCATGATCACGATCACGAATCACGCTGCCCGTCGAAGTCACGGACACGACAACAACAGAGATAGCCTGCAAACACAACAACAACAACAACACCGCACCGTTGCCCGTTGCTCCTCCTCGCTCCTACCTATCCCGCCCTCTCCAATTTCTCATTACAACAACCCTTGCCCCGCAACCCCTTCAAAAGCTCCTTTACCATCCAGAGCAAGTCAATCGTTTGCGTCATCGCGCGTGACCAGCGGCACATTCATCCATTGTAGCCACGACGTGACGATAGGAAGAAGAAGGGAAGAGCTACTGGGCCGATCTCTTTGACTCTGCCTTGCAGATACGGGCCCAATCGTTATAAACGTCGCAAGTAGACTTCTTCCTGGAACATCTCATCTTCTGAAAATATGCCCAGCTCCTCGCGCAAAAAGAAATCATCCACCTCCAAGAGCGTCTCCGCTCCCATCAAGGCCCAATCCCTACGCGAAATCGTCCAACAGCATCTCCTCCAAGATGTCTTTGAGGCATCCAATAATGCCGTGCAACAACAGCAACAACAACTGGCCCGATCGGGAGGCAGTGGGGGATCATCCTGGATGGTCCTCGTGGTAGATCCCGAGTCTCTACGTGTCATCTCCTCGTCTATTGGAATGTACAATCTGATGGAGCATCACGTGTCGATTGTGGAGGATTTAATGAAGAGGCGGGCACCATTTCGGGATCAGGCTGTGATGTACTTTGTAGAACCAAATGAAAAGAGCATTGCGAAAATTATTGAGGATTGGACCCCGTCCAGTAATAAGAAGGGGCCATTGTATGGAAATACTGTCTTTCTGTACTTTTTGGGAAGGCTGCCAGATGAATTATTTGGCGAGATCAAATCGTGCAAGGAGTTGGTAAAACGAGTCAAGGTGCTGAAGGAGGTGAACTTGGACTTTTTGACAAAGGAGGCGGGGGCGTTCCATTTTGACATGGGCAAGTCGCCGTCCATTTATTCTGATTTGTACTTGTCGAATAGCAGCACGTACAATCCGTTGTTGGATAGAATTGTATCAAAGTTAGTGACGGTGTGTGCAACCTTGAATGAATATCCTCATGTGCGTTACCCTGCCAGAAACACATTGTGCAAGGACCTGGCATTTCTGTTTCAACAAAAAATGAACGAGTTTGTGGGATCCAATTCTGAGTGGTGGTACAATGGTGATGGCTTGCATCCCAGCACAGAACGTGCCTCCCTATTGCTATTGGACAGGAAGGATGATTGCCTATCTCCCCTGATACACGAGTTCACCTATGAGGCTATGGTGAACGATCTCCTCCCTGTTGACGATGATCGCATCACTTATGACAGCGTCAACGCTGGAACGGCAAAGGAGGGCTCCGGAGAGACCACCACAAAAATGGACGCACTGCTTAATGACAACGATGAGGTATGGGTAGAACTGCGGGGCAAGCACATCGCTGATGTCATCCAGACACTAAGCACTAAAATTCGGGAGATTGTCAACTCGGGCACCGGATCAGCGCTCAGCAGCTCGGCCAAGGCAAGCGGGAAGGCACTATCTATAAATCAAATGGCCAAGGCCCTCAAAGCGTTGCCAGAGTACAGGGAGATCATGTCGAAGCTATCGCAGCACATGCAGATTGCGCACCAGTGCATGGACGCGTTCAACAAGCAGGGTCTGCTTGAACTCTCCGACCTAGAGCAGACACTTGCAACAGGCAAGACTGATGAGGGGCGGACACCCAAGCTGAAGGAATTGCTTGGGCAGGTGGTGGAGGAGTTCCGGAAACAGTCTGATTCAATGACGCGACTGCGTTTGCTCATGATCGTAATTGTGAGCCAACGAGGATTGGATTCGCAGAGCACCATGCAAAAGTTATTGAACGAGGCAAATTTGCACCCGGACGAGTTGGCGATATTGCAAAGCCTGGAAAAGATGGGATGTCCGCTGGTGCAAGATGATGGAAAAAATGGCGGCAAGCTTGGCAGACTGCGTGACAAGCGCGTCGCTTCTTTCGGAAAGAGTAACTCAGAGAGTGAGAGCGAGTACTCCTCGAGTCGGTACGTCTGCATCCTCAAATCGGTCATGGAGAGTGCTACCTCTGGTAATCTCAGCGTGGAGGAGTACCCCAGCGTTATGCCGTTGCCAGACGCCGAAGGGATGCTGGGTCCAAGTTCCATGAGCAAGGCAAAGAGCGTCAAGAGTGTACGCAAGATCACAGGGAGTGCACAGTGGTCCAAGTCCAGCGCCAATAGTGATAAGGGGAAGAAGAAGCAGACTGGAGCGCGGCAAATTGTATTTATGGTGGGAGGGATGTGTTATTCGGAGATGAGATCAGCACGTGAGGTTATGGCTGCCTCAGGAACAGAGATTGTGATTGGGGCAACTCGGTGTATTGCACCTAAGGACTTTATGAAAGATCTGTATAGTCTTGGTTGAGGGGGCAATACACAGTGGTGTACACCTTATGTTTTGATGCATCTGCTTATTTTCCCTTTTTGTATTTGTTGCCACATGTTAACTTAAACCATAACTAGAGTACTTGGATGTGAAATCATTTGCTTTTATGGTGGACCAGTTTACCCCTCATGCATCCTTTTTTAAGATTGTATGTTGCATCCCCCTCTTCAATATCTTACCAGTGTTCAATCAGCAAGCTTTTGTGGGGCAGATTTCTACTTTGTGAAGAGGAAAAGACCCTCTAAAGGGGTAACGAGCTTTGGCCAATTATCCTGCTGCACAAAAGAA
The DNA here is from genome assembly GCA_036939695.1 of Thalassiosira ordinaria. NCBI lineage: Eukaryota > Bacillariophyta > Thalassiosirophyceae > Thalassiosirales > Thalassiosiraceae > Thalassiosira > Thalassiosira ordinaria. The sequence goes on along the minus strand of JALLOX010000141.1, from coordinate 12,266 downwards.
TGGCAAGGCATGAGATTCAGTATGTAGAATAGAAACCGTTGTGACTATAATCTGGGTAGGTATACAGAATGAGTTTTGCATGGCAGAATGTTCACTATTGATTTTCATTGAGCTGGATATGGTTTGAATAAATGAATATCATATCATCGTACTGAAATTGATATAAAAAAGAAAATAAGCAGAGATTTTACTTCAACAAGATCTAATAAGGTTCATTACAGTTCCAGCTTCGTACAGGCATTTGGTTCCACAGTGGCACATCATCCTACCAAATCTCATGCGATTTCCACCGGAAAGGTGTACCCAAGCTCCCCTGCGCAAAGGCCCGGGCACTCTTGATCATCCACATCTTGGGCACATTCGAAGTAGTCAACAATATCATCCACACAGTCACTGTGGAAGCATCCACCTCCATCTTGGAAACATGCCTGAAGCGAACTACAAAACGTCTGAATATGAAAGTATAACAGCCCCAAAAAGATTTTGCATGAGATCGTTGGTGAATTGTAATAAATCAATAGTGGATACGACTGGTTTCAACTCACAGGGCTTGCTGCGAGGGTGTCACAAGTGTCAGCTTCCGTAATTGACTCCATAACTGTTGCAACACAAGTGTAACAACCTGCAAATTTGTTCGCAGTGTTTGAGTGAAGGCAACACATGGCATCAGCCTGGGAGGAAACGTAGTGGGTGAAGAGTTTGTGGTAGATGTTTGTTAGCAGGATGTATGAATACAAGATTTTTGGTATGATTGAGAGAGCAAAGCTGAATCACTCACGCCTTTGTTGATGCACTCTGATGCATCGTCTTGGATGCTAAGGAGAGAAGCGAGGGAGCCAATGTTTCTGAGATTCATGGTTGGGTAGGGTAGTTTGCTTTTGTTCGGTTAGGGAGAGATGTTGGAAGTGTTCTTTAGTGTTGTTGTTTTATGATTTTTTATGAGCTCCTTGAGGCTTGAGGGAGCAAACCAATCTGAGCAGTCCAAATCGAAAATGACATAAAGACCCAGGATGAATCTTTTCATGTCTCAAAGATATCAATACGAAATCCTACATATGTGAAATTTTTGTACAATTCCTACGTTGGAAAATATTCTGTTTATGTCCAAAGATGCATAACATTCATGTCTCTGGTCTGTTCATTGGTCAGCACCAACGCACGAACGGCAGGATGGACCAAGCAACGGAGGATTTTGTATTGAGATCTTTGAGACATTGGTCTCTCTCTAGAGTGGCAAGGTATGATGTGAAAAAATAATATGGTAATACCTATGTAGAGAGAGGATGTTGTGTGTTCAAAGGTTGCTGGGCAAACCTTGAGGACAAAGATACAGAAAGATTTGGAAAGATCTGTTTTTCAGCAATTCCATTCACCAATTTCTGTGCAAAGGTGGGCCCGGAGAAGCCCCTGCTCTTCCTTCTCTTCATGTCATTTGGATTTGCTCAGATGATTATTTGCTCCATCAGTGCCACCGTGAAACCAAATTAATGTCTGTATGAATCTAGGACTGTTGGAAAGGAACCATAGTAGAGCTTGTTAATAGAAGAATCTCTACCTGAACATAAGAAAATATCATTCTAATTTAATGTTCGGGTTGAAAGTTCATCGTGTGTTTAGCTGAAACAAAGAAAGGATTCTGGCCAAATCAAGAGCGTGGGTGCTTTACTGATTGCCTTGTAATTCTCCGGAAGTACCAGGCTGTCACTGATGGTATGTATCTACCTTTGTTTGATATTGAAGTTTCCCATATGTTTGATAAGTCTAAATATAAAGAGAATTTGATGCATTACTTAGTCTTTTAAGTGCTACTGATGAAGTATGATCAGTAAGAATTATCCCTTGTCTCCCTAACTTCTGTATAGATCTGATGAGTTTTGTCGTTACATCCAATAATTCTAAGTTAGGAACCAAAGATTCAACAGGGAAAATGAAAAGAAACAGGAATGCTACATGACTTACCCTAGGACTGATACACATTGACTGGAGCTCCTGAAACAAAAGCTTACAAGCGTATGGAATCTCCACCTGACAAATCTTATAAGGCCTCCCAACACATGACGGCGTCCTGCATTCATACGTCATTTTCTTTAAGTTGGATTGCGCTGTTAGCCCACACCGCTCACAAATGTGGATACGATACTGGTCAGAATTGCAAAAGAATCGATCACGGATGAAGTTGGCGCAGCCATGTGTGATGAGGCAATCACGTTCCATCTCTCCCATACGAAGTCCTCCGTCACGGGCGCGGCCCTCGAGAGGTTGGCGGGTTAGCATGGCGACGGGTCCACGGGCTCGGGAGTGGATCTTGTCGTCAACCTAGGAATTGTAAATGAGAGTCCATGAGTGCATGTGGGCTCTCGCAGTATGGAAACAGTAAATGTGAAGGTCTAAAAACTCACCAAGTGCTTAAGTCGCTGGTAGAAAGTGGGTCCAATGAAAACCCTGGCATTCAACGGCCTTCCTGTATGCCCCTGGTACATAGCTTCGTTCCCATGGCACTGATACCCCATCGCATGCAATCTCTGACTGATATCATCAACCTTAACATCTGTAAATGGTGTAGCATCTCCCTCACACCCTTGAAAAACCGCCACCTTACCCAGAATACACTCAATGAGCTGTGCGATAGTCATACGACTGGGAATGGCGTGTGGGTTTACAATAATGTCCGGGACAATGCCCTCGCATGTGAAGGGCATGTCCTCCTGGCGGTATGTCATACCGATTGTACCCTTTTGGCCATGACGGGAAGCGAACTTATCGCCTACCTGGGGGATACGTACGTTGCGTATGCGCACCTTTGTAAAGCGGTAACCCTCCTTGGTCGTGGAGATGAGCACATTGTCTACTATGCCGTTTTCGTTGGCCTTCATAGACGTGCTGCAGTCCCGTTTGGTGTACCTACTGGGAGTGTTGGCCATGGAATCGGTAGGGGTGGTCTTTCCAATCAGGACATCATCGCCTGAGACGCGTGTGCCGGGCGCGACAAGTCCATCGTCGTCAAGTTTGCTGTAATCACCGTATTTCATGCCGCGGCAGTTGTCCATGGTCGGGCGCTCGAACACTTCAGAGTTTAGCGCTCCTACAGATCCTACACTGGACGCCTTCTCCTGATCATTGTAACACCTGTAATATGAGCTCCTGAATAGTCCTCGATCAATTGCAGACTGATTCATAATGAGGGAATCCTCCTGATTGTAGCCAGTGTAAATCATGATGCCTACGACAACATTTACGCCCGAGGGTAATTCACGGAATTTGAGGAATTCCATTGCGCGGGTGGTGCAGAGTGGCTTTTGGGGGTAATGCAGGACATGGGCCATGGTGTCCATGCGGACTTGGTAGTTGGACGCGTAGATTCCCATGGCTTGCTTTCCCATTGCGCTTTGATCTGATGAAATTTGGATGTGTTGACAAAATGAAATTAAAGATGAGGAGATATATATTTTGGAACCAACATGTGCACACACAGAATGATGAATACTCACAAGTATTACGAGGACTCTGATTGTGATCGGGGAACGGAATAATCGATGCACACACTCCCAAGATCATGGAAGGATGGATCTCACAGTGCGTATACGTTGTGATGTAACTCTCGGCCAAATCCTTGGGCTCCATCGCAATCATTGTAGTCTCCTCCTCCTCGGTATCAACATACTCCACCAATCCCTCCATCAATAGATCAGTCCATGTGAACCGCTTCTGATCGGGCAAAAAACCTTGCAATTGCGACACGTGATGCTTCTTGATTGCCAATTCCTGGTCATTTACAATGAAGAGAGGGCGGCAGATGCGACCCGCATCTGTGTAGATGCGCACCTCACTCTCGGGTATGTCACGCACGATGCTCACCTCAGCGTCAATATCGATCATCCTGCGTAGCTGGCGGAACGTGTGCACGAGCTGCTTGGGGTCGCGATGCACTCCCACCCAGTTACCATTCACAAAGATCTTGCACGTCGTCGGCTCAGCGATCACCGATGGCAAAATGTCCGTCAAGTTCTCTGTACTAAACTCTTCCAAGAACTCCATCACAGGCACCTGTGACGTGCCTGTCGTAATGTAAGCCATGAGCGCCATGTTTTTAACCAGGCCGACAGCCTGTCCCTCAGGCGTCTCAGCTGGACATACCATTCCCCAATGGGAGTTATGGAGCTGACGGGGCTTGGCCTGCTTACCCGTACGCGCGAGGGGGGTATTGGAACGACGGAGGTGGGAGAGGGAGGAGGCGTATGTCAGGCGGTTCAGGACTTGAGACACACCTGCCTTGGAGGTGTTGCCCTTGTCTCCCCCTAGGAATATAATGAAATGGTTTTTCATTTCAGCAGCGGTGAGTCAAGACGAGCTGCAATACGGAAACACAAACAGACCCAAGAAAATGGGACAAGAGCAACTTACAATTTCCAGTGGCAAGACTGTATTTCAACCCATCAGAGATATGATTACTCTTGATGGCCGCACCAATATTGAAATGCTTCCCCTCATCCAAACACCTCTGCAAGTGCCTCCTCACATCCTTAGTCAATTTCCTAAACAAAACGCGGAACAACCCCCCCAACAATGGACCTGCCAAATCCAACCGTTTCTTTCCAAAGTGATCACGGTCATCCTCATCAGCACGGCCTAGCTTGCACATTAGCAGCTTGTGCACGGCATACCCCATGAAAAACCCCTTTTTGGTTTCGCAGTGCTCCTCTGTACCAACGTGGGGCAAAACTTCCTTTTGCAATATACCCGCCGCATATCTGATACGATCGTCCTTTGTCACATCACGTGCAGATCCACGACGCCCAATGAAATCTAATGCCACCTCCTGCTTTTGGATGACAAATGATTCCTCCAAGGAGGGACGGAATAGATCCATCATTTCTCCGTCTGTCAAATCGTACACCACATGTTCGATAATGTCCCTGTCAGCGACATATCCCAACGCCCTGAAAATGATCACCACGGGAATATCCGTTCTGATGTAAGGAAGCGTGCTCCTAATCTGATTCCCCTCAATGCTACCCTTTCCTCCCTTCTGGTACATTTGAATATACAAAGTCGAAGTGGGCCGTGTCGAGTTTTCCACCTGGGATCTTGTCTCAATAACCCACGAGAACTTGGACGGCTGCTTCTTCCGAAAAGCATACACATGATTATTCGACATGCGTTCCTGCGCCACAATCACCTTCTCAGAACCATTAATCACAAAGTATCCCCCCTGATCATAAATGCACTCTCCCAAATCAGCAAGTTGGGCATCATCCTTATCACTCAAGACACAAAATAACGACCGCAACATGATGGGAACATATCCCAAAAATTCTTTCCTGGCCTCCTCCGTGGAAATGGGCGTTCCCATATCCTCTTCTGGATCTCCGACGTTGGCATCACTACGGACGCGATACTCGTTCATGGTCACGTCGACGTAGAGGGGGGCCGCATAGGTTAAATTACGCAACCGGGCCTCGTGGGGGAACATATTCGTCACTGTCCCATCCTTCTCGACCGTCGTGGGTTTGGATAAATAAACCTGACCGAATTTCACCTCAAACACTTTTTTTGTCGTGCTGGACATGGCCTCATCAAAGCCCGCCTCGTCGTACCCTACCGAATGCTGTATCTCGGGAGAGACGCGGATGGATCCACTGTCGTCCACGAGCTCCTGCATAGTGTTTTGGATAAATTCGTCAAAGGAATCGAGCTGTTGCCGGACGAGTCCTTTTTCTTCAAAGTAGGCGGATATGACGGCCCAGGCGTCCTCTTGGGTTACCGGCATGTCGTCCATGTCCATCATGTTGTTGGCGTCGCCGCTGACGGCTGGGTCGGCGGAGTCGCCGTACTGCTGCTCATCTCCGTAGGCGGCGGCTTCGTCGCCGTAGCCATCGCCGGCACCACCATAGCCATCATCGTACTGCGGTTGGGCGCCATCGACGTCCATCATTTGCTCCGCCATCCTGAAGACAATCTATCTAATGATCACCTCCTTTGCCCCTACCTGATTTGCCGATTTGCCAAAAAGTGAAAAGTGAAAAGTGATGCGATGATATCACATCATCAAAAATCACACTTTTCGTCACGCTTCATCACTCCCCGCATTATATAAGCCTAGAAATTAATCACGTGATATACTTGTGAAATGGCAGTCGTGTGACAGTCCGTTGCCCCCGCCCGCCCTGCCCTTATCCCCTTCCTCGCCCCCTGCCCGCCCTTGCCCTCTCCCCTGCCCTTGGACAATTCCTCTTGCGTCAGGCAATGAAATCAAAGCCTGAGTTTGAGATGAAATTACCTATGTACCCGTAGGTAACGGCCACCTTGGCCCAGCCTTCAAAACTGTCCCAAATTTTACATTGGACAAGAGGCTTTGTGATGTAGATATTGGAATAATCGCAGGGGGGACTTCATAGTCATAGAAATCAATGACATTCAAATCATTCGCATGTCAATTGAGCTGCCCAAACTCTGGTGAACAGACCAGTTTTTGATACCTATGTAGTCATTCAAACTATGATTTCTTTTCCGAACAATGCATGTGGCTACACACCAGAGGGCAAGGCATCACATCATTTTTAGTGAAATACTGTCACAGTACCATGTAGAGTCAGATCATTTGTGTCCTTGGAACCCATCTGGAAGGAATAACGCTATTGGCTATTGAAACCTGGTTACAAATTTGAAACAATAGAGTATACATTATCAAAAGCATTGTGTGAGTGGGAAAATCCACTCCCACCACTAGGCAACTCAAGATTTCCAGCAGTTATTACTGTAGCCAAGATGTTGCATTACTGCAGTGTACTTCCCCAGCCTCCACTGCAGTAGCAGTAGATTCATTGTCTGGGCCCTCATCCGCTCACAAAAAGTGATAGAGTTATGGGTAATCCATGGCTTTTGCTATATATTACATCATGCACTCTTCTATATCGTGCCCAAATAGATCATCTACCTTCTCAACACTTATCATGGTCCCCACATCTATACTTGCTGCATGGATTTCAGCTTCCCAAATATATCTACAAAAACATTCGCCCCAGGCTCCATGACCATGAGAGTTGTCTTCCCTTGTCATTCATGACAAATAATTAACTCTGACGAGGCTCTGTGCAAGCAGTCATTGAAACCTAATTGATCATTGATCTTGTTAGCTGATAACAGCAATCAAGGTAAGAGGTTCTCACAAAAAAACTACGTGCGGCCACGCACGTGTGATTCGAACCTAGCTTTGCCTGCCGTGTACGGTACCATCACACAAAACACAAACACAAACCACGACAATTCAAATAACAATCGATTGTTGACACTGTTTCAAACATCAACCTCCTATGTACTTATTGGAATCAAACAGATTGATCCAGTCAATGGAGTCGATGGTGCTGCCAACCTTAACTGTGCCATTGAGTTCACCCAGGAGCTGCTCGTTAAGATAGTAATTAATATTTCAACTTCAACAGAGTGTGATCTTTCCTAGAGCTACAATGCTCGTAGTTTTTCAATGGTTGCATATTTGTGTCCATACATGGAGTCTCATTCAGTCACAGCTCAGGAATTTACACATGGACTACCCAAGCCTTATTCAGCGAACGACCAGCTTATTATTGTAAGACTAAAGTCCAATATTGGAGTTTTCCCCTCCGCCTGTTGATGTGTTGTAGAAAGGGACTTCCTCTGCTACTGATAGTCAATATTTCATAACTAATCAGTCAATTAAATTAAATTCATATACTATAAGCACAAAGATCTGATGTTCATTTCTTTCGTCTAATCCTTGTCCGGTCACCCATTGTTGATCCTGTTAGCATGCACAAGCCCAGAATGCTAACCAGCTTCTAGATGACATTTTGCCACAAACATTGAATAAACTGTTGCCTTTACTACAGCCTCCTTTGCCAATATCTGCCAGCTTTGGGTGGATGTGGACTGTCATGCTTCTGGGCGGCTTCAAAATGTGGGATGATGATAGATAAGAAAAGGATACGGAGGTCCTTGTCCTTTTTGTGTTTTGATGTGTTGGGTTGAGGATAGCCGCTGGTCATATTGGTCGCTGCTCCTCCATCCCACACTTCCACTCGCTCACACGCCCTAAATATGACTGCTGAAGCAATGTTTATCCCTGATGTAACTATAGCACACATTAATTTGGAATGCAGCCAAAGGGTCAGTTGCATTGTGCAATGAACACCATGTGAGAATGACAAGAAGGTTGTAATTGTTTAATCAAGGTCTCAATATCTTTATGCCTCAATTGCAATTTGGTTTATAGATTATATAGTATGATATCGGTGTCATGACCCATTTCACTAGCGGCATTCCAAATGCTCACAATCATTTTGGCCATGTTTCTTCCACCCATTCCATGAGCTTTCTTTTCAGTCCAAGACTAACCATCTGGAATGTGGCTTGTTCTTCTATGAATTATGGTGCTTCTTTGCCAGTTTCTTTCGAAGCCGATGCAACACTTCTTCACCATCTTCACTGCTAGAACTGTCAAATCCGTGCATTTTCTTAGCTTTCATTCTTTTTTCTTTCCTCCTTTCATGGAAACGCTTTAGCCCGTTGTTATTGTGGTTCGATTCTTCATCACTGCTGCTAGAAGAGTCAAACTTGCCCATTCTCTTGGAAGTTGTTTGTTTTTCTCCCGCACTTTTCTGAAAAGGTTTCAACCCATTATTATTTTCTTTCATTGTGATCTGTCTTGAGTTGTTGATTATTGATAGACTGGATCTTTTGGCATTCCCTCGCCTGGGCGTTTCATCACTACCCATTGAATCCCCACGGGAACCCCACCCGTCAATTTCCTCCTTTGATTTGCGTTGAATTTTGCAGTGGTCTTGCTTCTTGTCATGAATGGGTGCAGTGATACTTATATTTGCAGTTTCATCTTTTGATGATTGTGTGAGACTGGTGGTAAGGCTTCTACTACTGGTGAGATTGCGCCTGCTTTTTGCCTCGCCATTTTCCCTTCTTTCTGGCATCGTATTCTTCTTCTGATGATGATTATTATCTGGTGATGGAGCAACACTCACCTCGACTGCTAGGCCAAAGTGATCACTGAGGTAATCACCCTCGACCTCATTCACAGGCATGTTTCCGACCAAGCCAAACTGTTTCACCCCCAATTTCTTCCCTCTCACATAACATCGGTCAAAACGGCATGTGAAGCCAAATCCATTATCGTGATACAAGTTCTTAAAGGAATCCCATGTCATCTTCAATTCCTTACTAGAAGCACTGCCTTCTTTCCATGCATCTATCCAACCACCACCAGCTGAATTTTCAATCATTCTGTCTTCTTTTTGTCTCATATTGAAGTCGCCGATGACAATGACATTGTCACATTTTTTGGAGAGTAATTGCATCAAAGCCTCACATTGTTTGGCCCTTGTTGAAGCGCCACTAGCGTGTGGTTCAAGATGAACTGAGGCAACAGCAAATCGTGTTTTGTTTGGCAGCGTGACAATAGCAGCAACAGATGGAAGGCCAGGCTGGCTGTCATCGTCAAAAGTGAGATAATTCCTTTCTAAGCAGCCATCTCCGTTATCTAGCAATACTCGCTGAGAGACAAAGTCCTTTCTAATCAGTAAGTCAACCATTCCACAGTGTGACATTTGTGTGCCAATGGAAACGTATCCAGATGGGCCAAAAACGGTGGATCCCCAAGATCCATCTAGTGTCTCTTGCAGTGCAATTACATCAGGTAGGCATGTTTTGTCATGTAGTTGCGATGCGAAGTGGGGACCAAGACATTCCTCACGAATGAGATGAGCAGATTCTTTGGCTCGGAGTGCAGGATCAGGTGCGGCAGCTGAGATTGCACTGAGTGTTGTTTCTGAAACATTCCACGAGACTATGCTGAGAGGAAGGCTCGAGTTTTTGGGGGGCCTGAAGTTTCGAAAAGTTGTGACCCTAGTTTCATCACTGTCTTTGCCATCCGTTTCCATATTTCTTTCGCTATCAGAGTTACACCTGTCATTCCATTCATTATTTTGAAGGGGTTGCATTGAACTGGCCCTTGCATCAATGTCTGGCTTGGACATATTCTCATCGTTTTGAGTAAGCTGACGACTCTCTGCCAACACCAGACATTCATCATATGGCTTTCCAAACACTTTTATACAGATGCTCACACCATCAACGCTTCCCCAGTCATGTGACTCTGTTGCTTCTCGGATTCTACGAAACTCCTTTTTTGGATTGGGATGTTTTGTAGTTGGCCTTTTGCGATACAAGGAGAGATGGTCGCAACCTCTTTTTCCTCCTATCGGCGGTAATCCATCAATCCTAGCCAACAGATCTTGAAGCGCAATCGTGCTCACTTTCTTTAGTTTCAAGTAACAACCACCATCCCAGGGCTGCCAACCATCTAGGTGAATCTCGCATGGATCAAAATGCCCACTGAAAGTCAGGTTCTGAACTTGGTTGGTGGTCAATTTTCCATCAAACATGGTGATGTGTCTGGTTCCATCCATCTGGAGGCAATCTTTAACACCTTGTGATATATCATTGCATTTTGCCATGCCGCGAGCAAAATTAGATACTTTCTTTTCGCGGATGGCCATGAAAATAATGTATCGCTCCGGCTTTTGAGACTCAATAATCGAGAATGATGTTGGCTTTAGAGGTTCAACATCTCCTGGTGTACAAGTAACCAGGTTCGATTTGTCACTGCAAGATTTTTTGTTTGGTTTGGTGGTCAGAGTTGGCAAGGGCGATGACTTTGTGCTGATTGACCGGTGAGCTGGCTTTCTTTCATCTGCGAGTGAATCATTGCCATTAGATTGAACTGGGTCACCGGAGAATTTTTGCAAGCGTAGACGACGCATTTCTTCTTTACCTATCTGACCAGACGCCATGGTTGCTTTCTCATCACCAACTATTGGACAATCGCTATTGCTTTTGACCCTTTTACCAACCTTGTCATTAGCAGTGGTATCCATTGTATCTTGTTCATCATCGCTATCCCCCGTCAGATCCACCATGCAAATGTCATTGTTGCTCGTGGCAGCATTGTTCTTTTTGTCATTGTCTTTCAGCACACCACTATTATTCAGCACACCAACCTCCACCACAATACCATAATGATCACTCAGAAAATCTCCTTTAGCCTCACTAGCTGGTTTATTTCCAATCATATCAAAGCGTCTTGCTGTGAGTTCATTCCCTCGCACAAGGCATCGATCAAACCTGCATGTGAATCCAAAACCATTCTCGTGAAACAAATTCCTGTGGGAGTCCCAGGTAAATTTCAGCTTTTGATTCTTCCCAGTTGCCTCTTTCCATAGGTCCAACCATCCTCCTCCATCTAAATTTTCTACTACACTATCTTCCTTGTCTCTCATGTTGAAGTCTCCAATCAAGATAGCATTGGCGCATTGCTGTGAAACTATTTGCATTATAGCTTCACACATTAACTCCCTGACAGTAGCTCCCTTCGCTGTATGAGGCAAATGGAGGGAACAAACAGCAACGCTCGTTCCATTGGGTAATGTAATCAACGAAGCCACAGAAGGCAGGGGCATCGCTGGATGATGAAGAGTGATTCGTCGAGCGTTTTGGGCAAGCTCTCGTCGCACCAACAAGTCAATGTGACCCTCAACATGAGACGCTAGCTGAGTTCCAACAGAGACGTATTCCGGGCCAAAGACCTCCCCACCCCATGTTTCGCCTGGACATTCTTGAAGAGCAATTACGTCCGGCGGCGGCCCGCGTGATGACAGGATGCATTGCTCCCGAATTTTACGCGGCGCCTCCCGAGATCGAACGGCACGGTTGGGAGCGGCAGAGGATGGCTCCGCGAATGAAATGTTGTACGAGACAAGAGTCAATGCTGCGGCCATTGCGATGTTCAACTGTCATTTAAGGAGGCCGCCGCTGGATGATGGGGAAGGTTGCCCATTTGCCCGTGATCATTCAGTCGCTTGGAGGTGCGGTAGTTGGTATTGTAGATTGTAGTTGGCCGTTTTCTGATAGGGATTCTTATCATTCATAGATACCCAATACCTTAAAAGGGTATTGGGTGTCTATGTCGTATGGAACTTACTCATAAATACGTACTTAGGTAGATAGCGGGCAGCAGTGGTAGCAGTTAGCGGGTACCTACCTAGGTAAATACGATACCCATACCCATACCCATACTTAGATATTCGATGAGCACCCATTACCCAAGCTCCCACTATGTACCTACAGGAGGGTTGAGGTGCTAACAAAAATAGCTAGCTTCAACCCAGGCAGTACTTTTGGCCCGCCAATGACGTCGGAACTCGTACCTGGGTACGTGACCA